>CM068324.1:19489893-19544893 GCA_034766995.1 Acanthacorydalis orientalis | reverse complement strand
ACTGAACACTGTACCTATCTTACAATTATCAAATATAAATTATTTACAGTTCTTAGTCGAACCCAGAGAATGTTTTTCATGAAAATAACTGATTGAAAACGTTACAAGAATATCACAATTAGTGGAATATTGTAAAAAGTAACAGAAAAAACATTTCATTTTCTATATAAATGTTTGATGTTTCTAAAAACTATATAATATAATAAATACGAAACGTTTTCAAGTAAAAACATTATTTAATACAAACTATTTTCATTAAAACTATTCTCAATTATGTTGAATATGAAAAGTTTTAAATAAATGATTTAGTAAAAGTTTTAAAATTTAAATAATATTTCTAAAGTATTACTTTTCTAGATTTTAAATTTCAATTAAAAAACTAAACAATGTTTACATATGTGCAGATTTATAAATGTACAGAGTTGTATAAATCTACTTTAAATTTAAAATAGGTGTGGGTTGAAAAAGATACAATCCGACATTTTTAGTAAAAATAACATATTATTAGTAAATCAGAAAAAGTTATGTTATAAAAAAACAAGAAAAACTTTCAAATAGCGGGATTGTAATTCATGAGTAAAATTACTAAATAATATGGAACGACAAAGAAGCTTTCAAGCTAATAATTAAAACAGAAGTTTAGAGTTTAATTATGTATATTTTTGTGATAGGTTTTAACTTTTGTATATATATATATATATATATATATATATATATATATATATATAAGAAAAAATAAAGCAAATAAATGTGTTATCGATTATTTGATTCTTTTACAAAAAAGGATCTTTTTTTGTGGATTTTACGTTAAAAATTTGAAAACATTTCAAATCAATACTTAATTTCCTTTATGCTTCTGACTAAAATGTAAATGTGAATCTTTAGAATACATATAAAAATAGATTGATAATTTTTAAATGGAAATGTTTTTTTTACGAGTTTGTTAATTCTTCAATAGTCATTATAAGATTATATTAGTACTTGCCATTTTCAGAAGCAGCTAATATTTTTCTTAATAGTGTTTCTCAAACGTTTGTTTTACAAATATATAGACGTTGTAATCTTTTTCAATGTTTTAAAATCATACGAGAGCAAATTGAAAAGTTCACCGCCTAACTATGAAAAAATATAACTAGTATTTTTTTAAACTTTTCATCTAATTAAAGATTTCTGTTGACGTTAAGACTTATTTTACAAAAATAACTTTATCATCGCACGTTGTTCAGCTTTATCCATTTCAATAACGGCGCAAAAAGAACTTTATTTAAATTGATGTTTGCAGTAAACTACTTGAGATATTTATTATAGACTTTGAGGATACGTATAAGATAGATATCGCTTTGTAATGTGCCACAAATATTTAAAATATTACCGTCACATATATGTTAGGCCTCGAACTTTTCAAATCACCCTCGTATATTTGAATAAAATGAAAATGTTGAGTCGATACATTAAAAAGTTAGTAAATAAATGCTAACATGTGTAAGTGAATGTGTACAAACGTATTTGAAAGGAGTTGTAAAATGTGAATCGATTGAAACAAACCACAAGTCGGATATTGCTCTCATAGAGTCCCATAAAAAATCTTTACGTACATTTGGTTTTACAAATGATACACGAAACCCTATTAGGAAGTTTGTCAGAAAATAAGTTCGAACTAGCAGATTTCCGTACGACAATCGTCGTTTTAAGTACTTTCTGTGCGGACTTCGTTTGCAATAGACCGTGTCTGATCCTAAGTATACGTTCAAAAAGCAATTATTGTTGAATTATCTATATAAAAAATAATCTATTTTTTTCGTTTATCGTAATGACTCTCACTTTCATGCTTCCTTGGATAAGATCCGATATACTACTGCCACTGGCTAAAAAAATACGTAGTGAAAACGAAAAATACAACGAAAAAGAAGAATAACGTTGGCGATTTGCGATCGAATGGTAGCAAACAGAAAGAAGATTGGAAGTGAAACGGCGATGCAAAGGGAGTAGGAGGAGAGAGAAGAGGAAAAGAGAAAATGGGTTGCTACACGTTCACCCACACGTTCCTTATAAGAAACCGACCAGGACCTCTACACCGTCCGCCCGCACGACGTCTCCACAACCCCCTTCACCGCGTATTCATGAAATACCCCGTTTCACCACCCTCCTAGTCATGTCACTCATCCCTTTTTTGTGTAGTCGTACCCGATCTCACAAATATCGCTCTATTCTTTTTAGTGGCAGACGATTTTCCTTACAGCTATGTCATTTCATTTGTGTGCAAGTTTCAAGTGTGTGTATTAATTTCGTGTTGATTCCTTTTTCCGCTAGATTGAAATGGGTAATGTATTTTATAAAATTACGAATTACTAACAGACAATTAACTCGTTTAATATAATGTCTCATGTCTAATGTTTGTACGTACGTCCTTTTATTTAATAAACGACACAAACAGAACTGTTTCCCTGTAGTAGCAACGTATTTTCACGTTCTGATTTTTAGTTAAATAAACATCATAAGTGGATTTCATCTAATGGTAGTCTTAGGCCTTTGATTAAGAGATAAAATTAAACACAAACTAAATTACTTTTATTATAACCGAACGGATGTACATCCAATGTTATATTTAATAATACCAAATGAAAATGGTTGAAATTAACACTACTTATCTCTCTCTCTCTCTCCCTATATATATATATATAATCAAAATTATCCATAACATTTTTTCGATGCCGTTGACTTATTAATTTATGACGTCGAGATTTTTTTTGGTACTCAAATATGATTATCTGATATTTAAAATAAGACGTTGCAATCTGTTTGCGATAATGATTATATAGACATACTAACATATATATATACACACAATCAAAATTATCCACAAAACATTATAAAATAACATGTTGTAAAAATAATCTATCTGGAAGAATGTCTGTATAGACATACTAATAAATATATATATATATATATATATATATATATATATATATATATATATATATATTGTGTGTATATATATATATATATATCCATAACGTCAACTTATTTATTTGAGACGTAGCTTCTATGATAGGAAAATATGTTTATTATTTCATTCGGTTACATATTCATGCGTATAAATGAGAAGTGGGCACTAATTAACAGCCCATGGGCCTTCGACCGACTTGATGTCTCCACGTTAGGGCCCTCTCCGTGTTAGTAAATTTCGGTATCATCTCATTTAAAAAATAAGATTAGTTTATTGCAAGAACACAAATATGTATATATATATATATATATATATATATATATATATATATATATATATATATATATATATATATATATAAATATATATGTATGTGTGTATCTCGGCATATAAGGCGATCCTTAAAACTCAAAAAAATCTTGTGGACCGTCTTATACGCCTAATACAGAAACAGAAACCTTAAAATAACACGAAGCATTCATTGCAATTGTTAAAGATATATTGATAATCTCGATCAACATATTCCGATAAAAATCAGTAACTAATAATACTTCTGTATGAATGAACAGTTCATTAACGTTCTCTAAGATATGATTTTTTTTAATATTGTATAAACACATGAATTTATTTTTTCATAGTAAATGTTGTTCTATAAAACGAGAGTGTATTCATTTAATTTATTTCTATGAAAAATTATGATAAATGTTAATATTAAAACAAAAACATATTCTCGACTAAATTCAACTACTTACTTGGAATGAATAACAAAATATTAAGAATGGAACGGAAATTGCTTTGTTTATTCAAAATATAATAATCTCGACAACGTTTTACGACTGATTGTGTTTAATGAATAGTTGATAAATGTTATATATATATATATATATATATATATATATATATACAATTTAACAATTCTAAATAAAAATAGGAGTAGAATTTCATCAAAGAGCACACTCAAAGTATCGTCTAGTTACGTAAAACGAGGACAACAAATAAACAACACGTTAACAAAACAAGAATAGTTTGAATGGGGTCTTGGATACTTGAGCAGAGTATCGAATTCCTGTCCGTACGTTTGAAATTATATGGGACAGCGTCTTCAGCAAAGAGATAACATTAATTATAGCAGGCTTCACAGATTCATCTTCACCAAGCACAACCATCCGCTCTGAACGGTGGAAACGGTAATGGTGGCAGTAGCTGGTGGCCGATACTTGCTTTCTTTTTCATCCGCCCACAAGCACCTCACACGACTCACTAACCCCATACACTTTGAACGTTTCAACTATGCAACCCCCGATGGGGTGATCTGACGCCGTGCCATGTCTGCTCATCCTGTTTAAGTCAAGAGTATGTCCTGTGACACAAAAATATAGGGGTAGTGTAATAAAAATCGAGTGCGGATTGCAACACAACGTTTTCAGTCACGAGATTGTGCTTGAGTTTCGTGATTGAGTGTTTGTGATTTATATTTTACATAATCTTTGAGTAAATTTTAAAAGAAGGTGAAGCAGGTGTTTTACACATAAACACAAACTCATTTATACATACATACATACATACATACATACATACATATATATATATATATATATATATATATATATTGATTTATTAATATCGATTTAGACGAATGGCTTAAATCGTAATATAATTTGACAAAGGAAATTTCGTATATATTTAATTATTCATCGTTTTTTCCTTTACGCTTCGTTACTGCTTAATTTTATTACACAAAATATTATTTATTCTCTTTTTACTAAATTTATTCTGTTTTTATAATACGGAATGAAATTTGTGATTAATTAATTTAGCATACTCTATGCAACATTTTTAATTTTTAAAACTATATACATATATGTATATATATATATATATATATATATATATATATACATATACATTATTTTTATAAGTATAAATATTTAGTATAGTGTGATTCAATTGAGGATTCCAAATGAAAGTATTAAAAAAAATCGCCAAAGTTTAAAAAATAATATGATTTTTTTTAATGTTAGGTTGGAACAAAAGTTCGTAGAGTGTTCAAATAGATGTTATTAATTATAGTTTCGCACACAGTTCGATTATATTACATTACATGTGTTACTTTCATGTGAAAGCCTAAATTGAATCATTCTGTATAACATCTGTTATACATTCATATAACTATTTGTAATAGTTACAGTTATAAAAATTTGAGGCGTATTTGGAAAACATAGATTATATGTTTTTCTAAATTAATTAAAGAATATCAGATTTTTTTGCCATTACAACAAATATACGACATTAATTAAATTGTACTTTTATATAAATCAAATTATTTGTGAAGAAAATACATTAAACACATTAAAGATTTACAACATATCTGAAATGTATAATATGTACATATATATATATATATACATATATATATATATATATATATGTTTTTAAAGTCTTAATTCGTTTTTTATTAAATAAATTGTTTGTTCTGTAATAAGGTATATTTTCTTTCCAAACATATATTGATTTTATACATTGTATGTGTCTATATAATGGGAACTACTAAAGAAAACTTACAACATATTGACGTACGGCATAAAACAATCGCGAATTTTATACACAGTATCCCTGAAGAAATGTGAGTTAGTTGAGTACGTTACAGAATACTTTTCAAATATTTCAAGCACGTGTACGCAATGAAGGCCAACAAGTTGCAATTTTAGATTAGTTTACAAGTAACTTTTTCAGCTGTACGAAATTTATTAAAGTTCTTTCTTTGTGCAATGGTGGTAACATATTTTCAAATCATTTATATATATATATATATATATATATATATATATATATATATATATATATATATAATATAACGATGTGAACAAATACCTACATTGTTGTAGACATAAAAAGTTTATTAATTTTTGTATGTTTATTACTGTTCGATGTTTTTATGTCACTGTGTGGTAATCGTGTTTTTTTCATTTGAAATAAAACTGGTTAATTAATTAATTTGAATAGTAATGCTTTTAAAGGCTATTTTCATACGATAGTGTTAGAAACATTTTTTATATGATTTGAAATAGCTTGACAGTGAATTCAATTTTCAGACGTGTAGATAATGAAATGAGTGTTCTATTTAATAAATTAAAATCATCAGCTAGACATTATGTACAGTTCTAATGAAGATAAATGATTTTTTAGTGTTGAACGGTTCGATTTCTACGCGAAAAACAAAACGAACACAACATTCGCTTTTCTTATTAAATAATACTTTTCTTCTCGTATATAATGATAGGCCTGGGAGCAATAAGCATATTTTTCTTCGCCGACTTAAGTTCATCAGTTATTTACTTTACACGTTTAGTTACTGTATCAGAGTGTAATATACCCACGACCTAAATCACTATATCTCTAACGAAAGCAAATACGAACATTTACTATTTCCCTAGATGTCCATTCGTTTACACTCGGGGAGTACGAATCCTTTTCAAGTTTTGAGAAACACTACCTTAGTGTATTTGTTGAAAATCTACGTTTTCATTCTATATAGATGTTCGACGTTCTTTACTAGGCTTATTACATCTTATGCTAAATAGCCTCGAATAGTATTAGAGCTACTAGTATAAATACAAGTTAAATCAACACCGCGAACTTAATCTTAACGGTAACAGAAACAAAATTAT
Source organism: Acanthacorydalis orientalis (assembly GCA_034766995.1). Classification (NCBI taxonomy): domain Eukaryota; kingdom Metazoa; phylum Arthropoda; class Insecta; order Megaloptera; family Corydalidae; genus Acanthacorydalis; species Acanthacorydalis orientalis. Next base: position 19,538,278 of record CM068324.1, on the reverse strand, counting down.
ACTAAACCGTACGAAAACACATTATCGTGTCTCTCTCTACAACAGAATTGTGTCGGAGCTTACAGCCGTCTTTCCTACAGGAATTGGTGGCACGATAACGTACGAATTCGACTTAAAAACGGAGATAACGTAATGAAATTCCACGCTGAAACAATATCTGCGACTCGCTCTTCAAAACACAGATGTTATTAGTTTTCGTATAGTCGCATCTAGCGAATTCAAAACAGACAATTTTGCGTAACACGCGAACATCTTGATTAAATCGTATGCACTGTGACGTTTGAATTGATGTGAACCCGTTTGTTGTTTCGACGTGTCTCATCTACGTCCATCGTTTTGTTTCGTTTTTAAATGAAAACGGCGACTAACTATACGAAATACAACAAATCTAAGACATCTCGGATAGAATCTTTATTGTGTCGGTAACATTGGTATTAATCAGAAGTAACTACTTTCTTAGTTGCTCAGTAGATAAGATTTACAGTTTATTTTATTTTTATTTCATTGTCGGATTATTTATTTATTTTATTGCGTACGCCTTTTATGCTCGAACGTATACACAACTCACTAGGTTTAAGTACTCGCACAGAACAAACGTATTATATTTAGCATACATTGGGAATTAGCTATCGTTTGTCTCAACAAAGTATAAGCTAACTCACAATTATACCTCACTGATTCTAGGACATTTACTTGTAACATTCTCATTTAATATTAAACATACATTTCATTAATAATAACAATCACGAGTGAATCAAATCTAATATATAATATCCTGATCATTAAAATAAAATTTCTATTAAAAAAATATACATACATTTTTTATATATCTATATAAAAAATGTATATTAATTTGAAGGTCATAAACAACTATTATTTTTCTACCAACCTAATAATTACTTACACAAATTATCTATAAATTAAATTAATCAATACTACTATTGAATAATTATTAATAATATTATTTAAAAATAAAATAATTATTATTCATAATATTTTTCTGAAAAATCAAACTTTGTCAATTTAAAAAAAACATATATCATCAAAACACATTAATCTTTTACATTCTAATCTTTTATACAAGTATTTTTACAGCTTTTTTGTGAAATGTGTAATTTTCGTTTATATCTCAATCAGCCCGCATGCATCACACTTCTACTTAACTCATCAGCAATCCAACACAATTTCCTTTATACCTAAATATATATATATATATATATATATATATAATATAATATATATATAAATATATAATATAAATATATATATATAATATAATATATATATATATATGTATGTATAATTTATAATCTCTGTTTTCTTTTAGTTATAAAATTAATTTCAATATTATTTTCTGTATTTGATATAATTATTATTTGTTATTAAATATTAAAATATATCTGTATATTTTTCTATTTGAACGAGTTGAATTCTGAAAAAAGTATATTACTAGTTCAACTTTATTTTTAAAAAAGTAGATTATTACATTTATAACAGATTTAAAAAATATAACTAATATTTTTTTACTGTATTAATGTGTAACAGTTAAAATATGAAAAAATGAATAACAATTAAATATGTTCATTCTTTTGTTATATGAATTATTTTATAATTCAAATAAAAATGCATATTAAACGTTCTTTTCAGTAAAAAAAAATCGAGTATATAAACAATTATAAATTGTAAAATGTCATTAACATAAAAACAAGCCATTATAGAATTGATTCAATCGTTTCGAACTTAAAACGAAATCAATCAACATTTATTTTAACACAGAGCAAACATTTTTGCGCAAATCTGATTAATTCGACACTTCTATTTAGAGTATGAGTGCAATAACATTTTATCCACTCGGGAATTTATTGTGTAGAAACGACCAAAAAGCATCCTTTGTTAATGGCCTTTCATTGTTTGATCTCGTGCAAAGTGAAGTATAACAAAGAGAAAAACAGAATACAATTAAGAGCTAGCTACCAGTTTAGTTACTCGTACGGCAGATTAGTAACCAATGGACCGGGTGATCGAATCCTTCTTAGGAGTCACTCGTTGTTTATTAAGAAAACAACACGTTTGTAAAACTAAAATACTGAATAATATTATAGTTTATGAAAAATTATAAACTCATAAAAGTATTTATGAAAATATAAAAATTATATATATATATATATATATATATATATATATATATATATATATACTTCTCAAAAATTTAAAAAGAAATCGAGTTCTCACTCCTTACTCAAAATTAATGTACTACTCCCACACGAAACTATTTAATTATATTAATAACTATTTAATCTTAAAAATATCCCCCATTATTTTGTATAACATCATTTTAAATATAAAAATTCAATAAGGAGTTCAATTTACTGAATTTTATTTTAATAATAAAAATAAATATATTGATTTAAAATAATTAAATACCTATACATGTGATTTGCACACTTTTCAAATTTAAAATATATCAAGAAAATATTCAGTTAATTGAAATTCTATAATCAATTTAAAAAAGATATTCACGTGTGTAATTACATTTTAATAAAAAAGGCGTGCATAAAATGTTGCTTTAAAACATACATCTCTAACAAACAGAAAGGAATTTATAAATTCAATAATGTAATAGCTTTAAGCTCATGTGGTTTTAGAAATATGTGAAATATTACAAAAAAAATTATTTAAAATTGAGGATAACTGTAAGAAATACGATAAAAATTCGAATGGGTAATATTATTATTTCTTTTTTTTAAATAACAAACAAACTTAGCTTTATATAAATTCGTGTTTTGAATATTTGGTTACCAGTTTGCAAATTTTATATTCTTTTCATTTTATTTGTAATTCATTTAAATTTTAATAAAAATTTTAGTCAATGAGAATAAATAACTGATTGATTTTATAATATATTATAATTTTCAAGTCATATATGAATTCTAAATACTTAAAAAAATATTATTATTAAACAGTAGCTTAAGAGATATTTTGTAAAAAAAATATAATATACACACTTGTATGTAGACATAAATATATACATTTTCATTTAAATAATTATATAACACTGTACATTAGTGAGTACTGGTTTGTATATATATATATATATGTTTGTATGTATGTACGTATGTATGTATGTAATATGCGTCATAAAACTTGAAATGTGAAAAAGTCATATATTTAAAGATGTCAAATTTTTTATTGAAATGTAGAAACCGGTAGAAAAGCAAAGAAAAAAATTGATTTGAATTTACATAAATTTGTTAAAAGATTTCACTCAACGTGAGCATAGCAGAAATCATTTTAAATTTTGCTGAAATAAATTCCAGCTCGAGTTCACTTATATGATATCTTGCGACATATAAAGTGAATACAAAAATATTTCGTATATTTTTGTATATTTATTGAATTATGTTATTAATTTGAACGATACGAATATGAACAACAGACATTCTACAACATATTTTAAGTAATTTTAATTAGTGAACTAGTGAAATTAATTTATTGACACTGATTACAGATTTTCTTATATTTTGTAATGTGTTTGTCTATCTGACATTTATTATAAATAATATTACACAACTGTTTTTTTACTTATTGATTTTTAAATGCAATACATATATACATACATACATAAATATACATACATGCATTAACATTAATTTTTTAATATTTATATTTATTTTTATATACTTTAAGATCATTATTTATCAAAGAATATCGTTAATATAATAAACATTTAATATTTAACACGCAATTGGAATATATATTTAAATAACATCTCAAAATATAGTGTGAAAAAGTGTAATATAAAATATACAATGGTTATTCACAAGGAGTTAAATCTGAAAATAAAGTGTATTATGCGAACTTGAAACTTAACAATAAAGAAAACGATAAAAAATAATGATGAAAAAACATCAAAGAGATCAAAGCATTAAATTTTATACAGTCATGTAAAAATGCATAACTATTAACATTTCTTTTGAGAAATATGTCGTATTATAGAAGATACTTATAAAGTGGATAATTAAATTATGAATTTAAACTACTTTTAATTTTGAAATATACGAATTACAGATTTATATGTATACATATGTATACATATATATATATATATATACATATATATATATATATATATATATATATATATATATATATGTAAATATAACATCACGTTTCAATATATCTTCGAAAATGATTATATAGATATGAGTTTTAAAAAATATGTTCATTGTTTCATTCGGTTACATGGCATGCTTATAATTGACAAGTGGGTGAGGGCAGCGAGCTCTGGAGTTTGAATGCAGTGAGCAGAGGGCAAAGCTCCCTAGAATATACTGAAATTTATTTTTCGTTTGTACAATTTGAAATAAAACAGAGATAATAGAGAAAATAATGTATATGGAAAATAATGTAAATATATGTATCGAATTCAAGGTTACAAACGGTACTAACAACAAACAGCTCTTTATCTATTGTTTTAAAAAGAAATGATGTGCGGTTTTAAAATTTGCACGTGATTCGTTGCCTCGACTTGCTTAATTCTAATCAACTGCTATTCCTTGTAATTACGCTGAATTTCTAATTAATACATAACTAACAGTCGGCACATAAAACAAACTTCTGTTAAACTAAATTCAAAACTTCGTGCTGCAAAACTACGCTTTATAAAGACATCGGTAACTGTATAAAGTCTGTTTCTCGTTTTGCAGCAGCCAGAATTACATACTGAACGTATTTTCCATCCACTAATATATATATGGTGTTAGCAGTGCCTATTTGTTGCTTTGTTTCACTAACTTGGCACGACTGTAATCACTAGGAACACTTATTTCATTATGTGAAAAGCACATTTATTCAACTTGAAATAGCATTTTAGTCAAGATATGCTTTCTTTACAAAAAATAATTCCGAATAAAAATTTACTCACACTTTTTCAGCGAGGAAATTAAATATATTACACAAGAAATTATTAAATCAATTGGTGAGAAATATTTTAGATTGAAATCAGTATTTAAAGCTAAACATTTCAACGAAAGAATAAACAATAGTTAATTTTGTATATATATCTAATGCAAATTTTCTGTATTTATGATAAAATTACAATAGTTTACATTAAAAATTATATTGTTTACCTATATAAACAATTTAATAAAAACAATATACTGTACTTATATGATGGCATTGAATATAATATATTTTTCCAACTAATAAAATCTCTTTTTAAATTTTCTATAAGCACTCAAACTTTTTATGTATTATAGCTATAATTTTGAAATTGACGTCGATAAAATATATTATATGCCAAGTATTTTTTGATGACGGTATCTCTAATATATATATACATATATATATATATATATATATATATATATATATATATATATATATATATATATATATATATATATATACGTATAAAAATATGTATAGCTAATATTGGCAAATATTACTGTTATGGATAACATAAAGCCCCAAGTTTCAACTAAAAAAGATGTACACTTCAATAAAAATCATGTTTAGGGCAAAGTGATGGCTTACAAGTATAGAATAGCATCAATAAGGAAATAATAAAATACGTTTCGTCTTTTTAAAACGTATCTATGCGAATTAAGTATTCAAATACATGCATATTTCTGTGTATGTATTTATATCTATAAAACTTATCACATTGTGATAAGTTTTTATAAAATAACAATTGATAGATATATTATTACTTAATAAATATGTTCAAATTTTGTAAATACTTTAAAACATTCAGTAAACAAATAAATTGAAATGTAATGAAGAAATATCTAAAATTTCAATTATTTGAATTGAATAGGAAATTATTGTTATTATATATATATATATATATATATATATATATATATATAAATAATAACATTTTTTAATATGTTTGAAAATATTTGAAAGGATTCGAGATACATTTGCTTATTTTCAAATATCCATAAGGATTTCTTTTTTATATTAACCCTTTGCAATGGGAGATTTTTTTAACCTCACCTACCCAGCAAATCGAACATATTTTTTAACAAAATAGCAAGTAACAAATAACTTCAAATAAAATGAAAAGCATTGTAAATAATTTCTTAATTCAAATTAAAACTTCAAAAATACATTTATTAATTCATATTTTATAAAAAAAAAATTATGTCCCCTCAGACGAGACAGTCGAGTGGAAACATTCGTTAAATATTATTTGAAACATTTCACAATTTGATATTCATTATATATATATATATATATATATATATATATATATATATATATATATATATATATGGGTATATGTGTGTATTAAAATCGTAAACCACGATTCACAATTACGAATTAAAACAGTTTCAGTCTATAAGGAAAAGAAGCTCTACGATGTTATATTTCTTTAATATTTGGTTGAATGTAGAAATATGTACATGGATTCTCTGTCTGCAGTGGTCATCGTCAAAGCTTTTGTTAGCGAAAGCATGGACGTTGGTGCAGAATGTTATTGTTCTCAAGGGAACTAAAGAACGGTCTCGCCGACTCGTTGTTTGCTCGCTTGCCTGCTTGTATCTTAGAAGAAAAGGAGCCGGTAATCCCTGTGATACAATTACACCACAGTCACTAGAGCATTTGAAGTCCAGCTTGGTCAAAGTGGATATACTCGTTGAAGTTAGAATATGTATCATATTTATTTATAAAACCACTGTTATCTTGGGATTTCATATGTCGATCTTATTTTTTTTTGTATGTATTTATTTTGGAAATATAGGAACAAAATTATGCGCAATTTAAATTTAGATTTTTAAAATAAAATAATATTGATAGAAAAGTATATATTCTGATTTAAATACTATTATTTAGTTAATAATATATATTTAATAATATGTATTAATAAATAATTTATATAAAAGATTTAGAACTCTCTCTATATATATATATATATATATATATATATATATATATATATATATATGTGTGTGTGTAGGGTGATTCAATTTAGGATTCCACATGGAAATATTAAAATGTGGCACAGAAGTTAAGAAAATCCATGTCATTTTTTATTTACTATTTTAGTTCAATTCAATACTAAAATACAAATGAACTAAAATGCTAAATGATGGATAAAATATTATTATTATATATATATATATATATATATATATATATATATATATATATGTATGTATGTATGTATTTTACCGGAAGAACTCTTATGTAAAAACAAAACCTTACCATCAATATTTATAAAAAATTATTGTTTCAAATATCTGTATCGAGTGGAATTTGATACCAAAACGTCATCATTTTTTTCAAAAGAATAAATGATTTAAAGCCGTATAAAATATATCATTACAGAGATATAAAAAGAATATCAAATTTTGTATTGAATATTAAATTGTATTTTTTACAAATAACGTTTCTCTCTTATTTGTATAAAAATTAATGATACTTCTTTATATTCTTTCAAATACTATTTATGATAAGACGTTTGATATACAATTATTAAAAAAATATTCTTCTTTTTTAAAATAATAATGATAAATCTAGCACATGTATATATATATATATATATATATATATATATGAGGATGTAAAATAATACTAGAATATAAAAGGTTGTGAGTTTATTAAACGAAATAGTGTATTTTTTTCATTTTAAAATCAAATATCTCTATTATACAAACTTATATATTTAAAATGTGAATATAAAAGTGTATTTTAATTAAAAATATTTTTTTATATAGAAAATTATCAAATATTAACGTAATGTTTTAAATAAATACCAATTACGACTCAAAAATAACTATTATAGTTATTTTGCTACATTTCCCAGCGCTTCCACCATCGCATTAAATTATCTTTAAACGTAAATAGCCAAATATAATTTTATTTTTTTAATGTAACAGAGTATATAAAGTACAGATACACTAGTATATATATATATATATATATATATATATATATATAAAGTCAATGTAAACGTGTACTGATGAACAGTATGGAAAACATATCGATTGGTTTTATGGATAAATAGAATTATTAATATAGTTAGAGTCGATTCTTACACATCTTCGCCTTTTATGACACTATACCTTACCGCATCTGTTCTCTATCTTTATTGGATTTTGATCTACTGTCTACATATTCACTTTTATAATATCAATTCAACTATATTTACGTTCTTTTACGTAATCCCCTATGGTATTAAAATCGGTTCAATATGTTTTTTATGAAGAAATAGTTATATTCGTCAATAAAAATTTGATCAGTCTATCTCGCCATGAATATATATATATATATATACATATGTAATATAATATTTGTCATTGTACTTTATTTTATTCAAACGAATTTTATTAACTGTTTGCCTTGTTAATGGTCGAAACCAGTCCATTATAATTATTGAATTTACGCTTTAACATACGAATTAATTGAAATTCGATATGACCAAAAAATACTATTTATTTTTCAGCTTAACATTTGTGTAAGATTAACAAAGGAAATAATATTTATACATTGCTAAATATTATAATTCAATAGCCATTACCAAAATTAATACAGAATAATTAAATAACAAACTGAACAAATAATTCAATAGTACTGTAGAGTATGAAACTCTTCAAAACATTCTGGTATATGTAGAGGTGTTTGACATTTATTACACTGCCAAGTTTTTGAGATGGTTTTGAAAATATTGGAGTTTCTAATATGTCTCTTTTTGGCCAGTACATATCTATTTTAGATTTTTTACTTGCAACGTTATGATACATAAAAAATATATTTTTATTTCATCCCTTCCTACTGGAAACCAGTACTCGTTCATTTTCGAATTCCAAACATTTATCACTAGCACTAGCTTCAAAACACAAAAAGATATACAATTTGTTTTACTGAATATATATAATTATTTCTTTCTAAAATTTACTTTGTAGCTGCACTAAAGTGAAGTTAATCAGCATGCATCCCAGATACATCAATCTTTACAAGGGCATAAGAAATACATAACGTATCAAAGATGTCTTTGTATGTCAAGAGGTTAATAATAGTTTAAATTAGTAATTGTTATAGAGTCAGAATAATATTTGATGGAAATTAACTATTTTTAAAACAAATGATAATGTGGTAAAGGAATATGAAGGTAAAACTTCAGAGTTTTGATTAATTAAACTAAAAATATAAATAAAATTTGCATATATATATATATATATATATATATATATATATATATATATTTGAGAATGAATCAATGTTATAAGTATAATTTAATGAATAAAAACACATTAATAAAAAATGATTCGAGGCAGTAATTTTAAATGAACTGTTGAAATTTAATCCCTTGAGGGAGTAACACACATTCGCACGATGACTGAAGTCTTCATACACACTAGAGAATTTTCTAGATACATTCAGTATCAGATCTCTTTAAAATTCATCGGCTGTTCTCTTACATTCGCGTCTTTAAATAGCCTCAAAGGAGTAAGTTAAATAAAGTAACATCAAGAGACTAGCAAGTGATGTTTTACTCGACGTCAACACTATCTAATACACCTGATTGAACAGGTAAATTTCAATAGGTGCACATTCATTACACATACATACAATTATATATATATATATATATATATATATATATAACGAAATGTAAATAAAGAAAAAAGAAACACGACCAAATATACACAACACGCATTTGAATAATGCGTACACAACTCTAGTTTATCCACACTGATGCATATTATTTGATTATATTCATACTGGGGTATAAAATATAAATCTGGCACTGCTAAGGTGATGATCTTTTAAGATATATGCTGTGTGGAATGTTGTACAAGTGATTTGCATATATATATATATATATATATATATATATATATATATATATATATATATAATTGTATGTATGTAAGGGGTGCGAAACTAGCATTCGAGATATGTTTATTAGCCATTGTTGTCGCAGATGGAATCATTGCTAACAGTGTTATAATTTTAAGCAGATATATTTCGTATTGTTAACGTTATACTTGAGATTTAGATAATATTACAAAAACCATACTTGACTGCTATGCATTGTCGAGTTATTAGAGGCATTGAATGGAATCTCTGTTAATAAAATAAGATTATTACTTACGCTTATCTACCTATTTAATAATCATAATAAATTTAATTGTATACATACATATGTACATACACACAAACATATATATTTATATTTTTATAAATTATTTTTTTGATTCTTACTTGTTACATTTATAAACTTTAATTTTAACTATTTTTATTTTTTTAGAAACTTATTGAAATTAATTTTAAGCATTATATTAAAAATAATTCCTAAATGTTATATAAATTAAGTAATTTAATATATATATATATATATATATATATATATGTATATATATATATATATATATATATATATATATATATATATATAAACATGTTCAAAATAGGTTAATAACTCCTACTGCATTCCATAAATCTCTGCATTTGAAATCTCATAAGAATTTAGATTCAATTTGTCATCCGTGTACAACATGCATATATGCACGTACACGTTTACCACTATACAAGCTATTAAATCGTCGCAAAATGCGCAAATCCATATCTATATATTTCGGTAGAGTAAAAAAAAGAGAAAAGAAAAAATCGATCAATATAGGCCCATAACTACTATACACATCCGGTCGCCAAATTCGTGGCGTTCGCTCGACTCGACTTGCTTGCTGAATGTATACGCGAAAAATATATGTTTGCAATCATAAAAAAACTCCACTAGCTGTAAATATATCCCAAACAGCATTTGAATAGGCCTGCCAGCCTTACAACGCTCACTTTATAAAGTATGGCGTGTGCACGGAGTTCTCAGGCAACATTCCGGCTCTACTGTGCTTGCAACAAACGGTTCCGGACACTATGTACATGCCCGGATACCGGAATTACTTATTTGCTTTCAGTATACCTATATCTTGTTACCTACATAAATGATATATATATACATATATATATATATATATATATATATATATATATATATATGTAAAAGAAATAACTTGTTTGATAAAATGTTAATTTGCTAATTAGATATTATTTATGACTGATAAATAACAAATATTTTGTCGATTTAAATACATACATCATTATAATTTCTAAATATGTTCTACTGAAATTTAATGTCTTTTCAATTTATTTTTATACATATACTTATTAGTTTGGTAAGAAAATAATTGCTGTTTTTATTTTGTGAATTCTAAAATTAATTTTTTTCAATGAAAATGTTATTTTATCGTGTTTATGTTATTATCATTTTAATGTGCATTTTCGGCCTGTATTTTGGTAACATTGACTTTGGTTTTATTATTAATTTTGCTTCAAATTGGGCTATTGATTTTGGAGTGCGATCCTTAACATTTAAAAATACGATATATATATATATATATATATATATATATATATCTTCGTTAAGTAGTTAGCATAACCTTATAAAACATTAGTGAACACTATGACGTCTGAAGAGTAGTATATTAGGGCATTGCATACTTTTCGCATTCCAGTTGAACAAAAAAGTCAAACACACTGGAATGATTTGTTCTGCTTTAGGAGATGGTGTTGTGATGTATAAAACATGCAAAAAAAAATACTAAAACAGCGAAAGATGTCCGAAAATGTATTACTTCTTCATTGACTTAAATTAGCCAACTTTTTTTCGACAAGGAATTAATCAGTTACCCAACAGATGAAGTAAAATTATATAAAATAATGGGGAATACTGGGAGGATTGAAATATATTCCATTTTCCATTACTATTCATTTTCTATAAAAAAGGAACTGAATTAATTTCTACACCTAATATATATATATATATATATATATATATATATATATATATATATATAGTATGTAAATGAATCGATATCATTTAACATGAATAATTCATGTCGTACTGTAATAATAGTTTAAAACAACTCTGAATAAGGAAAAATTATTCAATTGATTTTCTCGAAATAAAAAACTATTCCGAAAGAATAAGATTACGAAATCTGTAACAGTTATAAGAGAATGAGTAGTTGATGAGAGAATTAAATAAGAGATCTCTAGAGTTCTTTGCTGAAATCTAAAGAAAATATTTCAGCAGTGGATTGATCAAGATACACATACATACTCCAGTCTCTGTTTATATATATATATATATATATATATATATATATAAGTAAATGATCTTACAATTCAGATGATGAAAATGAATTCAGAAATTCTTGCGTATGCTTCAAGCAGACATCTTACGTGTGATACGCAAAAGAGATGAATACAAAATAGAACGTGGAAGACAGACGGACACTATGAAAGAAAACAGGAAGCATATCTATACCGTTGTTCTGAACCATAATCGTCAATCATTGCGAAGAATGAGACAGAAGCATTCAGAGAGTACATTTCGTCATTTCCATAGAGGCATCTCGATTTAGATAGACAGTGGTGGCAGGTCCCAATTCACAGAACGACCTCTACTTGTTGGTTCTCGTATCAGTATATTTATACGCACACGCACCTTCACACACACACAGTTTCGCATATGTGCTCACATGTTCATAAATTCTTTATATATATATATATACGAGTATATCCTTTTGGTGGTTTAGTGGTTAGACCGTCTTCCTCTCTTACTAAAGACATTAGGTTCAAATCTCGTAAATGCGTAATAACACAATATATTCATCAACCCGCACTGGCCATGCGTGATGAGTATGGGTACACATCAACTAGTAAAAGGGTTGTTCTCTAGTGGACTTAGTAAACCTATGATTATTATATCTACATATACATACATGCAATTATATTCATACATACATACATTTTAAGATATATATATATATATATATATATATATATATATATATATATATATATATATATATACATATATATATATACATACATAAATGACTGTGCGGAAATATATATTCATTAACATAAAATGGTCGAAACCTAAATAAACTTTTATAGACTGGAACACTTGAACAGAAACAATATTCACAGACGAATTTTCAAGTTGAGGATAACAAAATACTTTGTATAGAATGGTGATATACATATATATATATATATATATATATATATATATATATATAAATATATATATATATATATATACATGTGAAGATGTGTGTGTGTGTGTATAATGACCCTTGTGAAATAATTATTCTTAATTAAAAGAATAAATAATTCAGTATTCTTTTAAAATTAACATAGAATTTCACAGAAAACCTATATTTATAATTGAACAAGTGTTTAAAATATGCAAAGTAATTTGTTTTTGTAATATAATTTTTAGAAAACTTTATAAAAATATAAATGTGTACGTAATTGATTAATGATTAAAACTGTATTTAATTATAAATCAATTTTTATTTCGTATCAAGACGTTCATTTATACTGAAAACATTTTACAAGTTGATACAAGTGTTGGATAAAGTTTGATAAGAAATTGCGTGATCCGGTTTCATTTATCATTATAAAGTCTTCGGTTTAAATTGTTTTAAAATAAATTTCTATCTTATTTACAAACTTATAGACCAAGTTATATGTGAACTGTTTGTGTACGTTTTTTTTAATAATGTTATAAATGTAAATAGTTGATCAAACTTACACAAAAATGAACACGAAATTTATTTATAAGTGAGTCATATTTACAAAATTCATATTTGAATATTAGTTTGAATTTACAAGGAATAACAAAGATAGTTCTGAAAAGTATAAATAAATTTGAAAAAAATTATCCAATTGACATATTTCTGAAAAAAATATATCAATTCATCATTTTTTTAACGATATAAAAATAAAAAAATATATGTATAGAACATTCATTCAAACAAACATATTTTAAAATCTGAAAAACAAGACACTTTTAAGTGATTTACTATCTGACGACACCAAATATAAACTGTCGACTTTGTGACAACACAAAATTTAAACCATAGCAGGATTAGAATTCACAACACTGTATTATAAACTTATAAGACCATTGAGACTTTATATGTTGAACTACGATATGTCAGTTCTATATTTGTATGTATATATATATATATATATATATATATATATATATATATATATATATATATATATATATATATATATATATATCACCACCAACGAGTTAAAGTCGTGTATTATCAACTTTATTTGCTACACTTGGTCTCCTGTGATGTTTTATTTCCGTAACTGGAAAAACAACAATGTACTTATTTTTAAAGTCATGATGTTTTGTAAGTATAAAAATGTTTAAATAAATAATATTTTCTGATCTCTTTACAAAGTAATAGACTTTTTTAGTGAAAATAAATTTGAAAATACAATAGATACAAGAAAATTTAATAATTTAAAAAGACCTCATAAAAAGAGTGTAGACATGTTCTATATTTGAAAATTAATAATGAATTTTGTAATCAATTTTGGACAAATTGTAAAAATATATTCGATAATTCTATATAAAAATGGAAGTAATCAATTACGAAACATTTTCTGTAATTAATTGATTTATCTATTTTAGATATATTCGGTTATATCTTCTAAATATTAAAAATAAAATATCTGATATTCTATCACAATACTGATAATGTTTGGATCTTTAAAGTATCTTTTTCGATAATGACTATCATCAGAATAAATATCAAGAGTAGAATAAATCAAAACAATCTGTCAAAATTAAAGTGTATCGACCATTCTACAGTTCTTTCTTGCTTTTCTAAAATGATTGACATTCAAGTTTATATTTTTTTATATTTATATAGTTTAGTATGAGTAGAAAGTTATTCCATTTTCCATATTTTGTTCGTTTCATATTCCTTCTATTTATTTTAATTGGTTTTGTAACTAATAACGATTCTTAATTTAAAAATATACGTTTGATTTAATTTTGTTTAAATCAAATTTGTGTTAATCTACAGTGTAAATTGAGAGTTAAATGTATTCTCTCTTGATTTTATGGGTGCCAGCAAAGTAATATTAGTGGCGCTATGAGCCATATAAAATTACTTTATAAATTATTGCTTTATATATTTTATCGCTGCTTGATTTATCGATCACTGAATATATCATTATTTCAAATATACGAAATCGTTAACATTAAAACATACAAAAGTAAAATTTAAATAAAATAAAAAAGATCCTGAAAACTTTCTGAATAAAATATAAACAAGTTTATGAATAAAATTGTAACATAAGTTATATTACCATAATTTGTACGAGAAATTGAAATGAATATTTTAAAAAAAACTTCTTACATTTATAAAGAAAATAATTTTATGTTCGAAACTGAATTTTTTACAAATTATATTCTATTTCGATAATATTTATTGTACAGTAAAAGTAATTTATTCTAATGAACGATTTTCCAGTCTGTCGAATATCAATTTTTTACTTTTTAGTTTTTTAAAATCATTTTTACATATTCGTTAATTTATTAAAATGTTAATTTGAATTTTTTATTAATACGTTTTTTAAAAAAGTATTGTACATTAATATATATATATATATATATAAAGATGTATGTATATCCTACTGTTTACATGTCTTTATTATCAGACGATAAATAAATTTATAAGATGAATGTGTAAATAAATTGATTAGAAATCATATAAAAGCATTCATTTCAATTTACACGAAACTAAATAAACTTAATTCGACACTATTCAAAAGAATACGTCTTCCATTTTCCAAACGTTCAGCTCAATATTTTCGTGTGTTCTTTAAGTGTGAAATATTGGCCGTAGGATAAATTCGTCTGAAAGTTTTCTTTCAACGCACGCGAGCAAAGAATTATTCTGCAACGTGATTGTTTTTACTCTGTCAAAATAATGTTTCTGTTGTATAAGATGTAAAAATAGCAGCTAAACACGACCCATATCACACAAATGGCCATTAAAGTAACAAATTATTTGTCATTTCTTGTAAAAAAAAATTTAACGAATATTTATAAAGAAATTCTTTTTTTTTATTACATTAATGATCACACACACACACATTATATATATATATATATATACAGTATGTAATACTTAACATAACGGGACCACAAAATTAAAGGGGGTCACAATTAACAACTTTTTCTATAGTCAAAAATAAAGGTGAAAATCGGGTGTTAAGTTGGACAATTATACATACATACATATATATATATATATATATATATATATATTTATATATATATATATATATATATAATTAGTAGTGCAATGGAGAAATATTTTCTTTCAAAATAAACATTAAAACAGATATAAAAAATAATTAATGTTGCTTGTTATAAATAAAATAATTAACGATGCTTTAAAAACGATAATAAGTTTAAGTACAAAGAAATATGTGTGTTTATTGTGTTAAATTGTTTAAAATGTTTGATAAGGCTGCCATAAAAATTATTAATTTAAAAAGGTTTCAATTCGGTAAACGTAAAAATAATTCTTTGCCATTATTCATTATTATTATTTTACTACACGAATATTTTTATTTTTAATATTTCATATGTATGTTTTACTACAATTCTTTTATTAATTTTCACTTGCATGCAAACACAATAAAATACTTGTTTTATTCATTTTATTACTTTATTAAAATTCATATCACGATATTTAAGTAGTGCTTCATTGTAAAAAAATATTTATTTATTTCTAACTTCAAAAACAATTTCAATAATAAAGTCTGATTGAAAAGTATTTCATACAAACATAACTTCATCTCAATGAAAAAACAAATAATCAATTTAAAGACAGAATGAACAATTCAAAAATAAATGATCAAAAAGAAATGATCAAAAAGAAATGATCAAAAAGAAATAATCCCCTCTTTAAAATGTAAACGTAATTTTAGTTTGTAATTAATGCATAAATATTTATTTATTAAATACTTTAGGAAAGACTTAACTGGCGGCGGAATTTACAATCAAGACCAAATTTAAATCATCACTCAACCCAGTGAACATTCATTTTTGAATTCAATTAACGATTCAACAAGAAATTGTAATTGAATTATAAATACAAAATAATAACAAAACATTTTAATGAAGAAATATTGAAATGGCTTGCAAGTTAGCATACTCGAAAATAGGGTTAAATAAAAGCAAATGCTTTTATTAAGCTGGTTTTCAGTTGAAACGTTCTGCTAAATTATTTCTTTTTATTATGGAAACTTATTATCACTACATACATCAACATGTATATACCCACATTTATATACATATATATATATATATATATATATATATATATATATATAAGTCTTTTGATTTGTGCCTTTATTTCTGTTTATGATTAAGTTGTTTTTAATTTAAAAAATCACATTTTTTCTTACACGATTACCTTGATATTACATTTTATAAAATAATAACAGAAAGTATTGGATAAAAACTGATGTGTGATAATTAATGTAGAATAATTAATGACTAATTAAAAAGGAACACACACAAGGAATACATTTATGAAGATTAATTTTTAATAGTATATTTACTTTAAAGCCATTATCTTAAATGAGAATTAAATAATAAATTTTATGTAGAATTTTTTATAAATAAATTTCATTACATAAATCTTAAAAGATTTGAAATAATCTCTACTAGAATTGATTATTTAATAACTGTAATTAATTATAAAGTCGATATATAAATACTAAACCTATCTTCTGAGTAGCATAATAATATTTTCCAATAAACGTCACGTTGAGTGCATGTTTCAATCTATTATAAAAAAGGAAAAATGACATGTACTGACTTGAACATTTCGCTATTGTTCTTGTCTTAGTCTGTAACCATTTATAATTGAAAAATATCATCTGCAAACTAATTGTTACAAACAATTTTTACAGTTGCTGCCTCTTGAAACAATATTGAATTAAAGTCATAAATGTGAAGAACAGTCGAAACGGGTGAACATTTCGGTACTTTTTTTCTTATTTCTATAACAACATACGAGTATCAGAATGAAATAAAAGATATTGTATGATATTTACTTTTTGCCATAAAGGGTTTCACACACAAAGAGACATAT
Organism: Acanthacorydalis orientalis; assembly: GCA_034766995.1. NCBI lineage: Eukaryota > Metazoa > Arthropoda > Insecta > Megaloptera > Corydalidae > Acanthacorydalis > Acanthacorydalis orientalis. The sequence continues at coordinate 19,520,270 of CM068324.1, read as the reverse complement.
GTAGTACTATGCGGCTGTAATAGTAGGTTGAAGCGTCACACAGAGCCATTCTATCTATGGTTACGATGTTCTATACACGTTTCCATATAAGTTTCAAATACGAACAAAATATATTAATAAATGACTTATTTCAATCAAACATTTAAAGGTATATTTTATATATATATATATATATATATATATATATATATATATATATGTATATAAATTTTAAATTATTATTAAAAATCAAAACTCCTTATTAAATACTATTACAAAATCTTGAGAAACAATTAATTATTAATTTGTGTTCATTGTTAATAATTAATATTGTTCATAATCAAGAGTAGATTTTAATAGAGTTCAATAATTATTTTTTAATGTATGTATAACGTTCAGATATATATATATATATATATATATATATATATATATATATATATATATATTTATATATATATATATATAACTTGGTTAAGAATCAGTATGAAATCGAGTATAAATATAATATCAGTGTATATGAGAGAAGCTGCATGGCGCCACGGGGTTGTATATCCGGACTCTTCGTAAGGGTAGCTTTTTATACGCACAGGGTGGGGTATGATGTCTGGAAAGAGACAACGATATTGTGGTATGGTATGGGGGTCAATGCGGTGGGCCACGGATGTTTTGTCCTGGGATACACGTCTTCTATTTATGATCTGACGATCCCTAAGGACAACGTATGCATGTCCCGGGAGAATCTCTTCGTGTCACTATTATTCGCCATAGGGTTGGTCGGGAACATTAAAAAATTCGCTGCTGTAAAAGAAATGGCTTATTTTTGTACTTTTATGGCTTACCGGCTGCGTGTAACCATGTTTGATATATATATATATATATATATATATATTTACACATATGTGGATGTGTATTTATCTATGTAGGTATATGTTTGGTTTATATTTATGTTGGTATCAATATATATATATATATATATATATATATATATATATATATATATATATATATATATATATATATATATATATAAACACACACAGGCTCATTTTTATTAGATTTGTAGACCGAATTCTAAAAATAAGTAGATCATAAATGTTATGTAAGGTGTAAAAGGAATAAGGTACACGTTTATTTATTTTTCTTTGTTTAAGAATTCAATAAACGAATATGTTAAGATATATATATATATATATATATATATATATATATATATATATATATATATGTATATATATATATATATATATATGTATATATATATATATATATATATATATATATATATATATAGATAGATAGGTAGATATATAGATATTATTTTTAAGAAACAAATTGAACTCCAAAAAAAAGCATAAATGTTTTAATTTATTTCCTTACAGCCATTCTCCGCATAAATAAATTGATATTGGCGATGAATTTGTGGTTGTAAAGGCGTTGTTAATATTGATTCTCAGTATTTAATTTTACAATCAAACGTTTCTTTGTAATAATATTAAATTTCTTCATATATATATATATATATATATATATATATATATATATATATATATATGTGTGTATATATGTATGTGTGTATGTAATAAACCGATGTTTTCTATTTGTGATATCTAGTATAGTTTTTTCAAGCTTTAATGTTACAGATACAGTAAAAGTAATAAATTTTTCCTAGCGATGAATTTCGTGTGAAATAGTTTTTTTTTTGTATGTGTGTTAGTTGTTTTGTTTTGTTGCGCCAGTGGCGTGCGACAAACTTCATAAATCTATGAAATAAGTCAAAGAATAACAGTTACACGTACAAGTTTTCATGCTGCTTGTATCCCATGTACCGGATATTATATATGATATGTCTTTCTCGTGTGAAACTTTGATAATTTATTGGTGAAACGGATCGATTTAACATGTTTTAAATATATAGCACGTTAAATATCAGCTGACTAGTCTTAGATTGTCGAACGTTCGGAGCCGTTGTTTGCTCTATTATATTCGATGATACAGTTTTAGATAAAACGTCAATGTTTACTAAAAATAGTGATTTATACTTTCAGTGCAGTATTTTGTATGCTTTTTCTAAACTGAATAGTATAACGTAGCAGGTTTCTATATACTTTTTTTTTTACTTTGAAGAATCATATATAAACGAACTTAACCTTCAACTTTCAACAACTATTCAAATTGACGTTTATGGTAATTTTTTTCTCTACGTTACGATAATAACTCATATTTTTTATAAGAAATCCTATATATTTTTTTGTTTGTTTAAGAAATTTTTTACCGTTTTCGTATCGACATTCAATATGTAAAATGTATGACCGGGAGTCTATTAGTTCATATCGGTTTGAACCATATTATAAAGTTTACTTTGAAGGAAAAATATTCTTGAAAATACTATTTAAATATTTCAAACTGATAAACACTTTTTGTTTTAAAAATATAAAGTCAAGAATGTTTCGTTTAAGTCACTAATTTTAATTGTGATTAATTTACTTACATAGAATTTTAATTAATTCTGTTCTGAAATGCTTTTGTAAACATTCCTATTGTGCTAGATACAAATTAACCAATTAGTATAATTAAATAGACTGAAAAATACTAGAAATAACGTACACAACAAACAAATTTAAATCAGTCATCGGAAAAAGAGTGCAACAAACTATATAATGAATCATAATTACAATCAAAAATTACAATAGCTTTGAAAAATATACGATTAAATCAACAAATATGTACGAATTGATGTCTTTTGTAGTTGATGTTTAATAGTTTAAAATGATTTTCTTCGCAATCATTAATCGACCCTCTGTCTGATCTGTTGAATTTTTTATTTGCTTTTACAAATAAATTGATTGAATATTGACAAGTCAACTAAATAACAGTACATTCCTTGCATTCAACAAAGCACGTTTGTCTGTTAATTTACAATGCACACTCTTAACTTTATTAGAATTAAAAACAAAACAATGAAAAGAGGATTTTTTTAGTATAATAAGTTTTAAATCAATATTGTTGTATATTCATTTAACACAATGTAGATTAATCATATAGTTAATGTTATTAAATTTAAAAAGAAATACAAGTTGACTGATGTTACAGGAAAAAATATATTATTATATTTATTAATTGACGTATTTAAAAAAATACATTTAACTTATAAGTATATAAAATAAATTAGAGTGGCACGTGAGTAAATCACGCAAGAAGTACGTGATCAATCGTTTGAATTATTTCATCTCATATGACAAATAAGACAAAAATATAGTATTTCACCGTGGAAGTAATAAAAAAGAACCGAAATGTAAAACAAATCGTCGAGAATATAGTCTCTCTCATTCGTGAACAATCTTTTGAAATTTAAGAACCTGATCACGTAAAATCAGTCTGTGAAAATATGTGCGTTGGTCGATTCGTATTTTTGAAAACAATGTAACTGCTATTTATTAACGTATATCTACAACTTTACACATTTCATATCAATCTATTTTCATTTAGAAACTTGTTTTATGAAACTGTTCTATATATGTATATATGTAAGTTATGTGATCATTACTAATACAGACACAATAATCATAATTAGTAAGACTAATATTTTGTAATTGAATCTGTAAATTCCAAATAATGAGCTCGCAGAAATACTAAGCACGAGCAGTATTTTACAGAAAATATTAATGACTTGTTTCTCACATTCCTATCGTGATCCCTCTGGCCATACACTTAAAATAAAATAACATAATTTATTACACAGAACTTAATAATATGAACGCTTGAAAATCTAAATAAACCAATACTTTTCTCAGATGTTCACTATTTGAGAAGATCATCAATAAATGATAATAAAGACACAAATTAATACACGGAAAAGGCTGTTGTCGGAGCCTTGTACCCCCAGGTACGGCCAACAACAACACGATGTCAAGACAAAAGATGTCCAAATACCTCAAATATATGGAAAAAAGAAAAGAAAAGAAAAGAAACCAACTATTGTGATATCTGAACCTGTAGTGACAATTAGTTATAATTTTGGTTACAAATAAATTTTTATTAAATCTCAGTCATGAGCATTTAATTTAATTTATTTGTATGTATGAAATATATATAATGTATATATATATATATATATATATATATATATATATATATATATATATATATATGATTTTTTGTATGCGATCGCATGCGTATGACGTTTGAAGCAATATACATATGTTTGTTTTAGTAAATACAAATTGAAGTTGGAAACAATATACCTTTAATGGTAGCTTACTTGTAAGTAAATTTATGTATGTATGGACGTACGTACGTATATATATATATATATATATATATATATATATATATATATATATATATATAAATATATATAAATTTTACGTCTCCACAATTTCTTCCGATTACTAAATGCTGTATTGGATGATTGGTTAGAGAATAGGGATTTCCAAATAAGCGTAAGCATTTGAGAAACGCAACAACGAATACGTCGATGAAGAAATAGAATCCACCGTATAATACGCATTCGTATGTCTGTACAACTCTATTCCATTAAATGTACATTTTATATTGATATTATGGAATTTAGAGATTTCGTATTTTGGCTTTTATTATAACGTATAGTTCCGTATTTGAACTTATGTATACGATTTGAAAATGTAATACACTTTATTGACTATCTGCTTATATCTAGCTTTATTAATACGTACATATATATATATATATATATATATATATATATATATATATATATATATATATATATATATACATGTGTGTATTAACGAAGACAATAATTTTCATAATAAAGATTATATATGTGAAAAGTAGGTCATATTACCATCTTCGGATAAAGGAAATATTTATAAAATAAATTTACATGCTGAAAACGTTAAATATATATAAATTCAAACTAGTTTATATGATAATAAAATATCTGTATTTCAAAATATATTGATCCTTTACCTATTATATATTATCTATTCGGTTGATATAAAAATAATTGCGGTTTATGACCTTGAAATTAATATATATTTTTCTATTTTTTGATTTTCCTAGCTATCTTAATTGGTCTAGATATTTTAAGGAAACAAAAATTATTAATTACATAAATTATAATAAAATATGTAGTTTGTATATTTGTAAATCATTTTCATTGTTTTCTTCTGAGTAACTTTTCTTTATAGTAATTACGATTAGTTTGATACCAATATTATCTTTAGATAGTTTCTAATTTAATATCATATTCAACTTAAGTTTAAGTTTAGGAATCCGGATATTAGATTAAACTTGAAGCAGCCTAAAGATGATTCATGTTGGATACAGGTATTAAGAAGAGTGTCAGAGAAGGTAACAAAGAAAATATGATAAATAATATAGACTTTTGACGAATTTGATTACACTTCTAATACTCTTATACATAAATAGTTTTTACTAAAAAATCACAGGGTTTACATATTTTATATAACAATAAATAATATATAATTTTTAAATATTATCGTTTAGAATCAGCTCAGAAATGTATAACAATTATAGTTTCAAATCCATCATTCTCTAATAAAAATATATAAATGAGAATAATGTAATAATTATTAATAAATATAATTTTATTGTAACTTTAATGATATTGAATTAAAATGAGTAATGACTTTATATTAAATATTTATCTAAATTTTAAACGGATTATTAAACATTTCAGCCCGGTGGTATTTTTAACTCTCCGTGACAGTACAGTAAACACAGTTTACCGCTAAAATTTTTAATGAAAATTACTATTTATGGAGTAATAGATAGATTTGTAATTAATTGAACATCAAAGTCAATCCTTACACCACTAATTAGTATTAACAGAACATATTTATTAAGAGAAAATAAAGAAATATAATTAAACATATCACTGTACTTCCTCACAGTAAACGATTAATAAACATATGTAACAGACAGAATGATATTTTCAAATAAAAACGCATAAATCCGGTCATAAATTTTATTCCTTGTATACCTTTCTTACCCCCCCCCCTCTCTCTCTCTATATATATATATATATATGTATTTGTAAATGTATTAACCCTGTAATCTTTATTGAAACTAAAATTATCTTTAGAAGAATTCATAAACCGAATATTAAACACCATATGTTTGACCTACGTAACGCCATGTGATCTCTGACGTTAGTGTGTAGTATGAGGTGAAAGGGTATTGGAAAAATTAACACTCTATGCACTGACACAAGCAAAATTTCACAACGAAATTGGAACACAGATGTGTAAATTGCTTATTCAACTTTAAGCCAAGCTGTTAGCGTACCAATCATGTTGAATTTACGTGTACGTAATCAATTTTTCTCGCAAATTTATTACGTATCACTTTATTTATGCCCTTTAAAATTTTATGTTAGACATACACGTGATGTTTTTTTATCCATTTCTTACTAGTATATGTGGCAAAATTTAGCTTTATGTAAAAAAGTTTGTCAAAACTTAACATAATCAATAGTCTGTAGAGTTTTTTGTTATTCGTATATTTTTCTACATCTATTTGTGTGAATTTTATATATTTATCGTAAGAAAATATTCGTTTAAAATTAAAATTTACTAATTATTTATATAATTCAAACGGACCGTATATAAAATAAAAAAATAAATGGAAAATCAATCTGTTGACTTTTATTTAATGATAAAATATTCCGGATTAAAAACATTATATATTCATATGATATTATGACAGGGATATTTCATACATGTTGATATAAAGTATAATAGTGTATAAAAAAAAATCAATTGATTATTGAAAATGTCTGGAAGGTATTCTGAGAAAAAATGTTTTTTATTCGCCATTGTCAACCTTCTCTTCGTGTCCTTGTTAGAACATTTCTTTCATAATGTTTATAGTTCGTTTATGTCCGTATCCTTTTCGGCCCAATTCGTTACAGGATCTGATCTAATGTGGGGAATATAAACTTGAAAGGCGGTAATCTTGCGTGAAGGTTAAGCCTTCACAGTATACGCGCCGTTATATACCTACGTAAATTTACAAGAATTGTTGCAAATGATTCCGTATGCAAGGGTACCCGACTCTATGGATGACTGAGTTTCACTATTGATCGTCAATGTGTTTAAAATAATCCATCTAAATGTACGATTTAAGGACACACACATACACACACACACACACACACATATATATATATATATATATATATATATATATATATAATAAGTTTATTGACCTTTCAATTCTTCATTTAATATTTCAGTTGAAGTGAAAAGTATACTTAAAGGAACTACAATAAAATTATTACATATATATATATATATATATATATATATATATATATATATATAAATAAATTTTACAGTAAGAACTCTTACTGTAAATATTATCAAAATTATTGATACTTTATATATATATATTTCCATAATGAATAAGCATTTAAGTATTTTAAATTATATGATTATATATGTTTGTAAATTTATTGAATATTTTTAAATTAAATGAAAAGCAACGAATATCTAAATTAATATTTTATCGTTTTCTCTAAAGCATTAATAATATAATAAATTAGTTTTATGCACACATTATTTATAAAAAAAAAAAAAAAAAAAAAACAAATAATATTTACAAAAAAATATTGCAACGAACTTAATCTGAACAGAATTGAAAACTTTATACTTGAAGCAAATTATACTAGATTGTACTATTTCAGTGTTTCATTTCAGAGGTATATCTAACCTCCCTTAATTCTCAGCCAGGTGAAATTGCCTGTGCATGGAAAATTCTACGTATATATTTGTCTGTTTGCTTTGAATACATGTGTAAACGTTTAGAGATGATTTGGAAATATGTAGACGAATATATTCTTCCAAAAAAATTATTATATGAAACACTTAATCATATTGTACTTAAATCATTGTAATTTTATATTTTTCTGTTCATTAAATATATATATATATATATATATATGCACACGCATACACATTAAATTCATAATAAATAAACGATATTTACAAATTATAAAATAACAGATACTTGACAACTTTACCGATTATTTCAATAGTACAGTAATATTTAATTAATAATAAATATTATTACCAATTTAATCAAAAATTCAAAATATGGAAGTTGCTTTAATATAGTGAAGTTAAAATAAAAATAATACATTCTAATCTTTTATCTAGATATGTTAATCATTCCAAAATTTCTGAGTTTTCAACAATTCAATGCCATACAACTACCTCGTAATAATTCTAAACTACTTAAATTTTAATCCCAGGACTTTATTTCCCAATCTTGGGATAATAATTTGTATTTATCACTTAAGACTATAATCAATATTAAAAAAAATATTACCATTCAATAGCATTGAAAACTGAATTCATTTCATATTCAGAAACATGATCTTAATCTAAAACATATAATATAAAAATATTCAATTTGACTAAATTAATATATTATACGTTTGTTCTAATGTTAATTTATTCAGCTTTAATAATATTTTCATCAGATCAAAGAAACCAATTTTAATCAAAGTATTAAATTATACAGATAAAATAAATTTAAATTCAGTAATAATTCGTGTACTATCATTTTCGAATCACCTGTTCAATCAAACAAGTATTTATGTAGGGATCTGTTCGCAACAAACGCCCTTGTAGATACACTGCTTACGGTACAGTTTTCAACAAATTCTGCACAGACTTATCTGTTGACTCATGTCACAAGGGATGGCTTAAATCGGGTCACTGCGGGGTGAGATATTCTGCAGTGATTTTTTGTGCCTCCTTGTAAAATATACTTATCGGAAAATTTTTATTGATCACGTGGGATCTTCACCATCGTTTTCAAACGGTTCGTTTAACGGCGAGAAATAATCGTATTTGGCTTTTTTACGGCGCGTTAAATGCTTTGGTTTGCTTAACGACAAAACTTACAGCTTGTTACCGGCTATTGTATGCATGGAACTAGTGATTTCTTTCAATATTTTTATTTTATTTATTCATATAAGAATATTATTGTTGGATGTATTATATTTATTGTATGATATTTTCATTGTTGACTTTTCTTCATCCACAACAGACTTTAAATGGAGATTGAATGAACATCTGTGTATATTGTATTTAATATAAATAATCAAATGATATTATTTCTGGTTGGAATAATAACAACAGATTGATAACATAAACGTAAACTCATGCGATAATATACAATATTTATATCAAAAATCAATTCGATGGAATTATTAATAATTGGCATATACTTTTTTATAAAGAAACCTTTGATTTCTATAAAAAAAATACTGAGAGAATTCATTCATTTCCCAGAAAGTTTGCAAAAACTACCTGGATGAATTTATTGACCAGAAGGATGCCAAGTTCTGTGAGGACGGAATTATGAAACTACGTGAAAGATGGTGGATCAAAATAGCACATTTATATTAGAATAAATATATGTGCAAATAAGTAAACATGCTTTTGAATTTTACTTAAACACATTACGAACTTTTGTACCAACCTAATATATAAAATATACATATTAAATAAATAACTGATTTTAAAATTATCAAAAACATATCTGAGTTATATATGCTATTTTAATTAAAAAATATAATTATTTTTTAGAAAAACACATTAGCGTAATTCATTTTTGTCAATTATACTCAAAGCATGTTTCAACACATCATTACGAGAAAAAATTTGCTGACATATTTGTTTTCTTTCAAAAAAAAACTAGTATGAAATGAATACATGGATGTATATATATCCATATAAATGGACATATGTAGACACTTTCTTTCACACACACACATATATATATATATATATATGTATGTATGTATACATAGATGTATATAGGCATATATATATATATATATATATAAGTTTCTGACTTTGTTCAAACATACACGAATCACCATTGTTTTCTCGAACGTAATTATGGTCGTTTAATTCAGTTAACATTATCTTCTGCATTTATACTACGGTGAAAGCCACTCACAAAATAATAGTGGCTTACTGCAATAACAACTGGGACACTGGAACAATTTTAGTAGTTCTATCTAACAGCTTGCTTCAACCCCGTGGAATATATATATATATATATATATATATATATATATACATATATGTATGTGTATATGTATATATAAAGTTTCATGAATTGGTTTCTTCCGAATAACCACGGTTCGTTGTTGTTTACTTCGTTAAATTCAATTGTTTCAAACTTACTGATCGATTTTCTATAACTTGAAGTTGCTCGTTTTATTGTTATTAGTTTATGATGAATCTTTTGTATGAACTTATTAACATTGTTAAACGTACAACTTTGACTATTTAAAAATGTATAACGTTTCATGGAAATATTTTCGAGTGAACCGGTTGAAAATGATTGTAGTTGGTAAACACGTTTCGATTTGAAATCAATAAACTATAATTTCGTTATTAAAAGCAAACAAGCGATTTTTCATTAGTAAAATGAATCTGTATAGTTATAGTACTTTGACGTACATTGTAAATATTATCGGAACAATATTATTTGTTGTATATTGTAATATCTGTATAGCGTTGTTATTCATGTTTGATTGGATAGGAATACTTATGAAAAATATTTCCAATTCTAAGTGTCTTTTTTAATTAAACGAAAACATTTTGAATTTAATATCGTTAGGTTAAATAAATTCACTTTTTGTATGTATTCGAAGCCATTTGATTATTTCTTAATTAAATAATACAATTTAATATTATATTAATAATGAATATGTTCTAAGAGGATTTCTTAAATTTATTTAAACATAAATACATTTCAATATATAGTTATATAGATAACTGATTTTTAAAAAAATTCAGAATTTAATTTATTTTTTTAACGATATTGATTTGTGTGTTGTTATACTATCTCTCTCTCTCTCTCTCTCTATATATATATATATATATATATATGTATATATATATATACATATATATATATATATATATATATATATATACGTATATGTGTACATAAATGTCTATATTGTCAAACAACAATATAACAGTGAATATTAATTAAAATATCGATCGTTTGTATAAACTACTATATGAAAATTTTACGGCAGTGCTTTTGCAAAATAATTATTATTCGCTTACAAATAAAAAAAAACATCATATTTTTTAATCAAAAACTCGAAATTACATTTAATCAATCAATCATAGAGTGCTTTATTTGAAAAAAGTATTACATTTTCCAATAATCAAAACAACTGAAGTAGTATTTTGAGCAATAATCTAAACACATATTTACAAAATAATATATTTCATCCAAAATCAAAACGAATGATGAATTTCCATTACAAACTAAACATTTATTAGTGACAATTTTCACCTAATTTATATAGATTTTAGAGATGAATACCGTGGGGAGAGAATGAAAGTGAGAAATAAAGCTGGTTACCTGTACTTATGTACATTTGAAAGATATATAAGGAGAATCTGTAATGTGGAATATATACACCTAGATAATATATAAACAACTGCGCAGAATAATATTTATATACACAAAAACCAAAACACCCATAAATAACATACAGGCATGCGTGTACATACATACATTCGTATATATACACATATAGTTACAAATACCACTATATATATATATATATATATATATATATATATATATATATATATATATATGCGCATGTATTAAAGAAATACAGTGTCGTATTAGTACAAATTTTACAAGTAACTTCATTTTAGTAAAATACTTTATTGAATATTTAAGTTGATATTGGGTTGGTAGAAAATAAGTTGCGATTTTTGTTTTCTGAATTGCAGCCTTACTTTTTTCAATAAAACTCTCATTTTATCGTGTTTATGTTAATATTATTTTGAGAAGTTTCAAACAGATCCACCTACGTGAATCACTATTACTCACATTAGAGACAAGTTTGAAGCAAATGGAACTGTTGAAGATGTCTACAAGTAGCGTTCTGGAAGACTGCAAACTTCAAAGAAATCTATTCGGTAAGCGTCTCATGATTCATAAATTTCAAAACCGAGTGTCCATCACATTCCAACATTAGTCCATACCCCTAATGGAGATGATACCAACCGGGGAATAGAATTTTGTGAGTGGTACATAGAAAAATGTGCAGAGGACGCACAGTTTTCAAACAATGGGGACTCAATAAAGATAAAGTTTATGGCACAAAATCGGCAACAGTTAATAAATTGAGAACAACTATTAAAAGAAAACACGCCCAAATACTAAACCAACCCATTCATTCCAGCAGTGCCTAGACCAGAACGGTCATTAATTGAGCACTTACGATAACTAAAAAAAAAAACTATGTCTATCTTCCTTAATTTGGAGTTTTAACCATAGTCATACCTTAATAAATACTAAATTTATAATCATTCAAAGTGCGCATACATTTTTTGGACATTTTATATATATATATATATATATATATAAATATAATATATATATATATATATATATATATGTATATATATATATATGTATATATATATATGTATATAATATACATAATATTATATATATATATATATACGTGTGTAAAATTAAAATATTAAATTGATTATTAAATTTACTACTCAAAAATTTTCTGGCAATATACTATTATCATAGCCATATTATCATATACAATATATTATTATCATATACCTGTATGCACAGCAGTTGACCTCCTAGAATAATATGAGGGCAGCCATATTTGTTTATTGAAAAAATATTCACTCCGAAACCGATAATAGTACTTACAAATTAAATTGCGAACACAAACTAACACGATATACCGATGAATGTGATATTTCTACATCTCGTTATAGTTTTTATCAGATTTATTTTCAATTCTTTTTAACAAAAAAATGTAAAAAATAATGTTCAATATGACAGCAGTCCACTAGCGAAACAAAACACCACGAATGAGTGTTCAAGTAGATGTATAACTGTACATTTCCTGACGTCATTTTATTTTGCGATTTGATTGGCTATGACTCGTCTAAGGCAAAGTCGAGAGCAAGTACCAGAGCACATGTGAAAGGAAGTGTGAAGGCAATTGTTAACTGAAAGTAATATCTTTGATATTGTTATAATCTGTTCCATAGCACTACCAAACAATGCTCAAAAAATAAAAGACGATTATTTATGAACTTCCCTGAATATGTTTCAAACATAAAATATATCCATTATATGTATTTGATATTCTGTACCAATTCATTTTTTGTATTAGAAATTTTATTCGATTATAATAATTTGTGATGGTTAAATGAATATACATTATCAGTAGACCATTTTTATATTATCTTTATTATTTTATAAAAAAAATCACATTTCTTTCTGCCTAAATTTTGAAACAATCAACCATTTGAATATTTTACATACATATTATCTGTATACTAGAATAAAAGATTATATTACGTTGGTAGCAAAATAATTGAGGTTTTTGTTTTCTGAATTCGAACCTTAATTTTTTTCAATGATTTTGCATTTTTCGCTCTGTATTTTGGTAACATCGACTTTGGTTTTGTTATTAATTTTGATTCAAATTGGGCTACTGAATTAAAGATGGAAAAGAACCAAATAAGAGCAATTTTTTGTATGAGTTTAAAACGAGTGGTAAAGCAGCAGAAGTTGCTTGTAAATTAAACGATGTTTTAATTTCAAAATTCCTTGCTGAGGACAAGAGTCTTGAAGATGAAGAAGGACACGAGTGTCCTTCACTTCATTACGACCAACTGAAGGCATTAGTTGAATCATAATCATGCACAACAAGTCGAGAGAGCTTGCACAAAATTTGACACTAGTCATCCATTAATTCTGGACCACAAATCGAGAAATGTATATGAATTTTAAGGTCTTAAACCGGTATTATTTTCTTACCAACCTAATATTCGAACTCTTAAGTTAATAATATTATTATACATTCTATTTATTATTAAATATATTTATATGGTTTATTATACCCAAAAATTGTAATTAACAATAACGTTTGTATCTAAAGAAATTTTATTTTAAGGGAACAGTTATAAATATTTGTTGAAACTCACGAATATCAATATCTGAATGCTTTACTTATTCTCTAAAAATATTTTGCAACCATATGAGTTGTAAAATATTTGGTAAATATATTATGTTTACTAAATAAACCACTAGGATGGAAACATTTTTGTCCGTGAAGTAAATTAGATTGAATATGATTCAATCATCTATAACGCGTTTGAACTTGCTATACAAATCAAATCAGTGATCTCTGTAGTTGTGTGTTTATTTACGAGTATAATATATTTGAATATTATAAAACCATAACTTGTTTTCTTTTATAGACCATGTTATATAATTTGATATATTCTTAACAGTTCCTGAAGAGCTATAAATAAATGATCTACTAACTTATGATATATCGTTGTTATTTGTATATCATAAGTTATTACGTTGGTAGAAAAATAATTGAGGTTTATGACCTTTAAATTCGTATAGATTTTTCTCTTTTTCTGATTTTCCTAGCTACTTTAAGCAGTCCAGAACTGTTGGATAACTAACGCCTGACTATATCTAGATCGCAACACTAGTTTTAAGTTATAACGTACTTGTGTATTCACTATTAATAAATCTTAAAATTAAAATAGACTTATTTCCATTAATTTAAAAAGGAGTCTCACTCCTTATTTCAGCACTAAGTCGAAAGTGTTACTTCCATACGAGACAGAGACTTCAGGTTAGAATTCAGAAAACAAATCCGCAAGTATTTTCCTACCAACCTAATATCATAAAAAATATCTTGTATGGAGATATCCAGTTCTCGAAAAATACATTTTTAAATTTGATAGAATCTATTTTTATATTATTATTGGAAAGACATATTCAATCAACATATTGTTTCTTTGTATCAGATCGTTCATATATGAATGTAGCTATTTTGAAGATGTTTTGATGAATTCAATTCGGTCCTGTACGCGAATGAGAGCATTAACACCTAAAGCTTTTAACTCTAGTTCATTACTAAGAGTTATCATTACAACATAAATGTAACACGACTTTACCTATCGTAACCTTTGAAGTGGTAACCGCAGAATCCGTGGAATAAGTATCAACGCAAACACCTACTATACAAGATAGATAACGAAATATTAATTAACGTATCTTTCGCTTTTACTGTATACTCATTTCAATGCAATTTTAGAACATAACTCTGCAGTGCTTCAAACATCCATAAAATAGAATCATTTTATCAAATATGATGGTTTCATATTTCGAATGAATACATTAATACATTCATTTAGATAAATTTCTTTGGACTTGTGTATTTTTTATAATTTTGTGAAGATTATCCTCACAATTCTCAATAATATAAAAAGTTACTCACGTTAAAATTGGAGTTCTTGTTTCGATAAATATACTTTTACATATATCTGGCCATTAATATATGTATTTAATCAGTATTATTATGTCCAATTATTTCACACAAATATATTAAATATTACAAAGCAAATAATATATATATACCTGTATGTATAAACATTCAAAATGTATGTTATTTTATTGTATCTATCTAGAAAATTATGTTCTTCGATTACCATGGATGGCACGTATCAAATTATCTGTTTTCCCTATATATATATATATATATATACATATATATATATACATATATATATATATATATATATATATACACATATATATATATATACATATATATATATATATATATATATATATATTGTTAAAGTGAAAAAAACACAGCAATTCATTTTGTACTAGCGTATTGAATGAGGCACAATTAAGTCGAAAGCAATAGCAGAATTTTTATTCGTAACATTCAATAATACTCAATTTATCTCCATTTATTCTAGCACGCCTTATTTCCAGTTTCAATTTAATTAAAAATTTAACTCGCATATTAACTGTGTCTCCACCTTCCTCCATCTATCTTAATCCATTAAAAATGATTACATATCTACTATATAATACCGTCCGTTTGTATAGAACATTGGATCATAAAATTAATTCGCATATTTTTTTTAGTCTTCTCGGCGTTATTAAGCGAAAATGAATTTCCCTGTTGATTTTTTCAACGTCTATTTGCACAAATCGATAATATCGATGTTAACCAAACAAAAACCAGCTACGTACATATATATATATATATATATATATATATATATATATGCCTATATGAATTTATTTATAAATGAAAGTAATTCAATCATTAAACTAATCAAATATATGTAAATATCTCTTACAGTAAATACTAATTATTACTTGTAAAATTTTTAATAATTTATTAATATTAATTAATTTTCATATTAATACAATGTTTTATTAGAACATATACTTTTTAAATTAAAAATATTAATTAAAAGTTTTATCATGAATATTTATCGATTGAATTGTTAACGTGATTACACCACGTTATGGTTTTCATTTAAAAAAATCAAATATAATCAAACTATGTTTATACTTTGTGAATATAAAATTATTTAAATATATTAGATGAAATAGTCACTAATAAATTACAATTTTTAACTACAAATTAGATACTTTATCAACTCATAAAATAATTCTGTGCGTGTTTTTCTTTTATGAAATATTTTCATGATAAAAATATTTTCAATTAATTCAAGTGTATATACATATATATATATATACATATGTGTGTGTATGTAAATCAATTGACTTATTGTTTTGTATGTTGTAATCCTTTCTTTTTCTTTTTACTGAAATGTTATAATGTTATTTTTAAATAAAGAGATATGGTAAAGACCGGATATTACTAGATACAACAGGATATAGATATATATATATATATATATATATATATATATATATGCATATGCAGACGTATAGATGCATACTTTGCATAAAATTTGAAAAACGTATAAAATACGAAACAAAAATACAATCCAACGAAAAACATGTACAATTTAATGTACAGATTTGGAAATTTCCATCAACGTCAACACACATTCAAAATTGTAACAACATTCAGCGTTTGCTATTATCTACAGGCGTCCACTGAACATTTCAATAAAAGGTTTTCTACAGCGGTTCTGATTTCTGCTTTTAATTCAACGAGACCGTATGTGGGTTATTCCTTTTGGGATTATACTTAATTAAATAGGGATTACATTTAATGATAAATCACCATAAAAATTAATCACAGGGATTAAGTTCAGGACAGTATGGAGGCCATGACAATTCGAATCCAAAACATTCGAGATTAAAACATTCATTGAGGTGAAAATATGTTTCGGCGGTTATCCAAATTTTCAGGAATAAAACTGTGCGATAATCTTCAAAAAGCATTAAAAATTTACATTATAACGTTTTTACAATTATAAAGATATATATATGTAGACGTAGACACAAATACGAAGGTTAACGAACTTCTGTCTTCAAACAATATATATATATATATATATATATATATATATATATATATAATGAATGTGATGATATAAATTAAATCCGAATTAATTAAATATCTTCTGAAATATGAGAAACATAACAACAATTGACTACACAGCTCGCTTTTAAATACCTACAGCAATAAGTTCAGAAGTGAACAACTTGAATCCGTACATTTCCTGTACTAGGTCATTTTTGCATCTCGAAATGCTAACAGAATTCTTGCACGTTATCGAGCAAAATACATCACACATACACATGAACATATATATATATATATATACACAGATAGATAGATAGATATGTTTGTATTCTTCCTCATAAATGAATTCTTTCTTTTATTTGAAAATACATATATACACACACACAATATTTATGTGTTTGTTGATATATACCTCTCTATACGATTTTTCATCGTATAGAAATCGAGACGTATTCTTTTTTAATGATACGAATGATGGTTGGGAGAAATAAGATTACTCTTTTGTCAACAAACTGCAAAATATATTTAGTTATTTTTATTCAAATAAATATAAACCATATATATATATATATATATATATATATATATATATATATATATATATATATATATATATATATGAATATGAGAGTAGAGTAATAAATACTCGTGTTTGACAAAAAAAAACAATATTTCGAGAAAATTCTCTTTTATTTTTCAAGGTAATCTCTTTTTAGCTCGATGTACTTAGTACAACGCTTTTCCAATTTTTTCATTCCTTCCAAATAGGACGATTTATGAAATTCTTCAAAATAGGCATTTACAGCAGTGATAACTTGCAAATTTGATGCAAATCTTTTATCTTCGATCAATTTCTTCAAGTCTGGAAAGAAGAAAAAATCACACGATACCAAATCTGGAGAATATAGTGGATGTGGAAGCAATTCGTAGTGCAATTTATGCAATTTTACCATCAAAATTGTTGATATGTGTGAAGGTGCCTTGTCGTGATGGAAGAGCACTTTCTTCTTTGACAAATGAGAACGTTTTTTCTTGATATCATCATTCAGCTGGTCTAATAATGATGCATAATAGGCTCATGTTATTGTTTTCCCTTTTTTAATTCGAATCTCAATTGGACGACCTGGACGTTCTTCATCGCAAACGCTTCTACAACCACGTTCAAATTAATTGAACCAATATCTGACGGTTGTCGTCGAAGGTGCAGAATCCCCGTATTCAGTGTGTAACTTTTTTTTAATTTCTCCACATATTTTCCCATCTAATATCAGTGGTGAGTATGAAGGTCTCTCTTGTCAAATACAGGAAATTATCATCCTAGCATCGTATATACATATATATATATATATATATATATATATATATATATATATATATATATATATATGTATATATTTACAGACAGAGAGAGAGAGAAAGCCAAATTAATTAAAATTAACACAAAGTCCGTACATATATAAAGAGAAAATAAATGTAGCAACAAAAGTAAACGCTTGCATAAAAATACACATGTTGACAATAAATTGATTCTAACTGAAAGCAAAGCTTTTATTACTTTTGAAAAAGCCAGTTTATCTAATTAAACAAAGTATTTTAGTAACATTTACTCGCATATCGTAAACAATGAAAGTATAAAAACGTAAACATTTATTATTTAAATTTAGACATAACGTTTTCAATTAGCAATAAAAATTACATTTAAATGAAATTTCGAACAGCAGTATATGTTTTAAAAGCGTTCAAAATGAACTGACAATATTTCATAACGGTGTACAGTTTTTTCCTTCTTTTTTACGGACGTACAGTAACAAAACATCTCTGCACATCTCTCATATTAATTACTTTCCGAGAATGAAGGAGAATTTGTTTTTAAACCAACCACAGTTTGGAAAAAAACTAACCTTACCACCAATTTTATGGTAGTCATAACTTGAGATAATATGAATCGTGCGGTTTGCTAACTTATAAAAAACGTGCGTTTTATTTTTTCGCTTTGCATTAATTCATTTTTACTTATGAAGCACTAGAACGATTTTATTCGCATTAAATTATTCATAAAAATTATCAATGTATATTATATACACACATATATTGGAGTCTGTGTGTATGTGTGAGGCATATAAATATCATTTCTTATTTTCAAATGCCATATAATAAAATGAAGACTAAAATATATATCTGCGTATATAAATTAATTTATTTATTTTGAAAAGCACACAAGGAAATTTTTTTCTCGTTCTAATATTTAATTTCAATGTATTCTTTAATTAATAATATAGATTCTAAAAAACTCATAAGAATTCATCACATTAAAAATGAACATCTCGACAAATAAATAGGAAATGTTAAAAGACCAGGAATTAAAGCCTAAACTTATACATTTTTCAAACAGATTTTACTTATCTATTGATTAAAGTATTCTATTAGATTAAGATGAGAATTCAGAAAACCAAAACCGAAATTATTTTCCTACCAAACTAATAAATATGCAGAATGTTATTATTTATCTTTATAATTGTTGCTTTTGCATCAAGTTTAAATATTTCGAATTAATAAATCGAGAAATACGGTACTAACGATAATAAATACTCATTAACCTATACAGAACTTTCTAAAATAAACAATAGCATGTAGATGTTACAATTTCAAACACATTTCGATATTTTGCATTACGTAGGTAACCGCTTTTAATTTGATTTAAGTAACGAAATTATTACGTGTAATAACATTATTCTATTAACAACTACAACACGCAATTATTTACTGACCTCTTGTGGTTTGCGGTATTGTCAGTGATAGATCTCCAATTAATTCAATGTATTGATTATTACACCGAATGTATTATTCATTTTATGTCTTTGCCTTTATTATATATATATATATATATATATATATATATATATATATATATATATATATATATATACATAACTTAAATTGTTAGCATCTTTATAAAGGAGCTAACTTTTCAAAATCGACGATAAAAAATTATTTTTATACGAGCCTATAATAATTTTCTATACAGTGTTCTTATACTTCACATATTGTAAAGGGATGAAACTGAAAAGGAAAAAAACGCAAACACACGCACATATTAGGGGTGAACACACTTATAAGGTAATTGCCCGCAAACAAGAATGACTATGTCATTGCAGTAAGTCATCACAGTTGAGTAGACAAGTTACTAAAACCACTGTGTATAGGTTGGACTGAAATAAATATTTTCCCATTCTATTGTTAACATTTCACGTCTGGTTTTCACTGAAATGTAACAGAATGTTTATAATCGACTTCTGTTTGGTGAACTAAATATTCAAGTCACGTTTCTTGATTTCAAGTTGACTGGTTATTCTGGTAAAGATTCCAATTTTATACTTTCGGTAACAAAGGTAAAAATACTAACCACTGAACAATTGAATTATCTACATACATGCATGGACATATATATATATATATATATATATATATATATATATATATATATATAACTAGCTATAGTTGTAAAAAATATTATAATTCAACATATCATATTGAAAAATCAATACATTTAAAAAGACAATACATATTTAACACTAGATTTATAGAACCCGTCAATTTGACAGATTTTTTCATGTTTAAAAATAAAGAAAACAAATATTATTTTTTTTAAAAAATATATTGACTTTTAATAATATAATGATATATATATATATATATATATATATATATATATATATATATATATAAGATTTTATTTGTATCCCGTTGTTAAAGTTTGTAATCGGAAAATGAATCCTCAAAACAAAATTTATATATAAACAGTGTACTGTTAATCTTTGTTAATAAAAATGTAGGGATATAAAATAAAATTAATTTATTTTTATTATCAAAAAAACTGTATTTTAATGTATCTGTCAAAATGACTGATTCCAGTAAAAATAAATATACAATAAATGCCTGTTTATCTAGTATTAAAACGTAACATGAAAAATGAATAAAAATAAGTTAATATAAAAAATTAATATGATTTTATAAAATGAATTAAAGTTGTTTTTGGAAATAAAAATTAACTAAATATTGAAAATCGAGCAGATAATAAAAAGAATTCCTGTATTCCAAATTACCACCACAATATAAAAGTATAAAGACAAATATGTAGTCGTGTACTGATTTAATAATTCATATCTTCAATGTTGTTCTGTATTAAATACCGAAACATCGCATTCTTTCTTCCATTTTCAATTAGTTCACCGTGTTATATTTCATCAGGTCTGTATAAATACATTTGCCTGTAAATTTAATTATGAGGCACGCCGTCGTTTATATTCATATCTATTTATCTGTCTCCTCATCGTGTTTACTAATTGTTAACGTATGTTTGTTTTTAAAATTCTTAATGTTCCATATTCTTATCTGAATTTTTATTTGTGAATTTCTAGACATTTTATAAATTATAGATATGATTATATATACATATGTAGTAAATTTTATTCATAAAAATACAAAAGGATATAACTAAATATTTAAATAAATATTCTATTTATCATAAACTCGTCGTTCGTTTATATATTTCGTTCAAGATTCTTCAGAGATAAAACAATATTGAATTTATTTCACAGATATTTATTCGAAATTAATTCACTTACATTTTATAACTGAATTGAAATTAGTCGAGGGTTTGGAGACAGTACCTTATTAACACTTGTTTTTTATTTTCGAAATAGAAAAAATGTTTTATGATTATTTGCCTTGCTTACTTACTACATGTTTATTAATGGCATATTGTAGTATTGTATGATTTAGTACACAGGTTGATACTAATCTTTGATTATAAAAAAATGTTTTTTTTTTGCCTTCTCTGATACACTTAGGAAACATAAATACGCTTTTAACATTACAAATCATTAAATGAATACTTAAAGCTTTACAGACAGGATGGATATTATTTGATATA
Source organism: Acanthacorydalis orientalis (assembly GCA_034766995.1). Lineage (NCBI taxonomy): Eukaryota > Metazoa > Arthropoda > Insecta > Megaloptera > Corydalidae > Acanthacorydalis > Acanthacorydalis orientalis. The sequence goes on along the minus strand of CM068324.1, from coordinate 19,497,984 downwards.
TATATATATATATATATATATATATATATATATATATATATATATATGTTTACTTTTTGATTGATTATATACTATTTTTAAGAATTGTCAATAAGATTTATGAATAAAAATGAACATTTTTTATACATTTTGCAAAAATCGAAAGACGAATAATTCAATTGATTAAAATAATCTTTTGAACTCATTATATTTACTTTCAAATACAAATATGTGTATTCATTAAAAATAATTATCAATAACTGGATATTATAACAAGAAATAATATAAAAGTCAGAAATAAAATAATGACAAGAATGAAGGAATATTAAACAACTTTTAATTAAGAAAAGTACAAGTATATATATATATATATATATATATATATATATATATATATATATATATATATACACACATATATATATATACAAAAAAGTTAAATATAAACGACTGTAATTAATTTTCATATACTTATACGAGTATATATATATATATATATAAATAAATTATGTTGTCTTCTTTATTAGAAGCAGTAAGAAATATTGAAAAGAAGGAGATGAATTATGCAAAAGAACATGTGTATTATTAGCTCGATATGAATGATAGGCAATAAAAATTAAATTTGTTGTCAAATAAATAATGTTCAATGATATAAACGTGCACAATTTCGTACATTAATATTTTTAGCTTTATATTAGGTTTTTGTTATGAATTTGAAGGTCATAAACAGCAATTATTTTTCTACCAACCTAATTAAGGTCTTTTTTTTCAAATGTATTATTTAATAATTTTAATTTTTGAAATTTAAAAATTGATTTCTTTTTATTATTTGCATTTGCTATTTGAACTGGCATCAGTGCTTATAAATTAAATGTAATAATAAATTAATAACAATATATTAGTTAGCAATTAGAAAAACAGTTTCGAAGTTTTTTATTTACTGTTGGGTTTAATCTAAGTATTTTAAAAACGATTATTTGTTTTTATATCATTATATATAAGAGAATGAAATTTTGGTAGGATAATGTATTAATTAATTTAATAATTTCGTACTACTAATTCTATTGTATCGAATAACATACAGAATTGATATAAATATTGTAGTTACACACTGTATAAATACAAAAAAATGTAATGTAATATGACATAATTCAATATTACTCGTATTATTATTTCAAGGATATTATAAACTGCAAAATTTATGAAATTCTCTTAATAGCAATCCATAATAATTTTAAAACTATTTATACGTGTGAATAAAATACAATTCTGTTTATGAACAATTATCGTTCACTGTATTTCTCAAAATAATTAAACAATATGAAATAGTGAGTTGTCTTGCATCGACACATTAAAAGTAAATTTCAAATAGTTTGAACATCCTTTACAGCTAAGTTTTTGATTATCGATTTAAAGATATAGCAATAAACAGAGAACAACTTTTATGTATTGGTTTTAAACCTTACATTTATTGGAAGAAAAGAATCTTCTGTGATCTAACAATGATCATTCAATTGTTCACACAAGAATTTCAAGAATTTCATTAATGTCGACGAACACATGTCTATAGAAGTAAAGGAAATACACAAGATGTGTCAAATATATATATATATATATATATATATATATATATATATATATATATATATATATGAACGTTATGACAAACATATAAAGTAGAACTGTTTACGAGATGTTTTATTTTAGATTAATATAATAATTAAAAAACTGTAATGAATACATTTTATTAAGTCAGTATGAAAATAATTTCGGTTTTGATATGAATTTAAATGTCATAAATCGAAATTATTTTTCTACCAACGTAATATAAACTAGATACTTTATTTGTATTTAAATCATGTTTTATATTTTTCACTAGTCTGTTGGTAATAGTAAGTTTTTAAGGCCTGTTAAAGTACTTAATAATCATTTTAATTATTTACCAAATTGTATGATCAAATTAAAACTCATTGCTATGATTTAGTTTGTAGTTTATAAAGAAAGATTTATTAAAGAGATTAAATGAGATTTTTGCAATTTATTAAAAAATCAGTCTTTGAATACACAAGACGAAAAGCATTTAAACCGTACAAAGATATCAAAAGATATAATCAGAATGTTCAAATTAAAAATGTAATGAATAAAGAGATTCGAATTGATTGAACTGTTAAAGTTTTCATTGCTTTTTTAACTCTATACGAGTCATCTTTGAACGTATTTTTTTCTGTAAAAAGAGTGAGATATATATTGTTGTTTTCTATTACCAATTCAATAAAACCAACGGACGTCCATATCAGTATTCAGCAATCGATGGCTTACGAAAAGATTCAATTCAATAGACAACACTCTGGTTGTGAATCGCCTAATTAGATTTTATCAGCTACAACCGGAAAAATTTCAGTGAGTTTTTTCATTTATAACCAACACAAGTACTAGATATATTTTAAAGATTTTTAAATTAATATTCTATATCTAGAATAATTTAGTATTTATTTACGTAACATGTATATATATATATATATATATATATATATATATATAAATAAAGAAAATATTTCATTGGACAATTTTCATTAAAAATTAATAAAAAAATTCTAATATGTTAAATTTGTAAATCATGTTTTTTTCTTTAGTTAATAAAAGTTTAAATTAGACACTTCAACAAATGTGTGAATAAAAATGCAGATTAATCTACAGAGAAAACTGAAGTCAGTATTATATGATTGAATATGGTAAAAGACCTCAGAATGTTAGGAGTACGAAACTGCAAACCGCAGTCAAAGAAGTATAACTAGAACAACATGCTAAAAGACTGACTTTTACACAAAGCTATTAAGCTGTATATATTTAATATTTATATTATAAAATATGCAAATGAAAATGTAAAATATAATTAATTTATCTGAAAAACAACTTAATACTTAAAACGTAAATACATTGTGTAAAAAAACGGATAACTAAATATATTTAAATTATTTTATATTTCAGATTCAATCACGCATATATAAATATACATTTTATTATTAATAAAAAAAACACTTTATTTCCATTTTTGAAACCATCTGTTGCTTATGAAACAGTTACGAGCAAGAAAGGAAAAACATGATAATTCATAACACTTTTCTATGCAAATAAAATCAATACTGATGATTATTCATTGAAAAAACGGATAGATGCGTTTATTTACAGTAGTAACTTTCAATAGAATCAAACAAAATAATGTAGTCAAAAGAAATATGAACTTGTGATCATCAACCCATATTAAAGACTATACAACTGAGAATAAAAATAAGAACAGATAATAGAAAACGTTTTACATTATCATTCGATGAGAAAATCAATTTGAATGATAGTGAAATTATTCTATAAAAAATAACTTCTTTATAAATTAGTTAAACTGTTATTTGGACATTTTTAAAATTCGTTTTTTTATTATGCAATCTATAAGAGTTTTTAATCATTATATATATATATATATATATATATATATATATATATATATATATATATATAGTTCAAAATTAAATTGGTTTGATTGATTCATTGGTAAGTTAGATTTTTCCTGTCAAAACATGACTGGTAACAGCCAAACAACAAAAAAATAATTGGTAACAGCAAGCACTGTGTGTAGTTTGTAAAGCAAATGGAAGAAACCGACGTCCAGGTACAAGATATAACCGAAGTGAAACTGTTTTGTGTGCACTTGATTGTTTTAAAATGTTTCACACTCAACAGTAATATCATTCCTGCAAATTTTCAATTCTCATCAATTTTTCCGCTTCCAATTATATGTTTCCAATCAAGAGATTTATGTTTCCCCTAATATTATCAACGATTATTCACGACATATCAGATAGATGTGAAATTTCTAATGGCTAATCGGAATTAACATATTTTTTCTTTTAACCTACAACGTTACAATTTTTATTTTGTTTACGATAAAAGAATGTCCAATTAATCGAAAAATATTTGTTAAAAATTTTTAATACCCTTTCCCCTTCTCCAAAAGATTAATTGAGATATAATATTGAAACATATTTTATATAAATTAGAATATTAACAACAAAATGCGCTAAAAGTGAAACATATTTTTTATATAAATATCATTTTATTTCATTTTTCAAATAAACAATTTAAATGAAATGTTTTAGACAGGCAAGCTGAAAATTGATCAATTGATTTAACATTTATTACATTAACATTTGTATTCATTGAAATAATTAATTACATTAATTATAAAGATATTTGTAGTTTGTCAATTAGGACTTAATCAATGATAATAAAATGTATCTGTTTACAAACAAGATACATATCTGAAATAAGAGACGTTTATGAAAGATAACAACACCCACAAAGTATTCATTTAACAACGAATTTAGTAGAATTTAATTCTTTGTTTTATATATATATATATATATATATATATATATATATATATATATATATATATATATATATATGTAACGAATAATGTTCTTCATTTAAACAATATACTTTCTTTAAATATACACCCTATACAATAGTAAAGTATACTGTAACAGGTAACCTATCCATGTAGTAAGGAGTTGGCAGGAAACAACCCCCAACATTCCCTCTTATTGTTATTTAACAATAACGGGCCGAGAAGGGTAGTTACTTAAATTACATGCTCCATTCTGCACGCTTCCAACAACCATATATATTCTTAATATTTCCTGAATTCTATTCGTAAGTTTTGTGGGAACTGCTGTGTCTGTATATAAGACCACTGTAAATGTGTATATGTGTGGACACTGAAATTGTCAAAACTGTTGAGAATTATTTAACTATGTGTTATTCTTGTTCTCGTATTGTTATCTTTTTATACTTTAAAATATATAGATAGATAGATATATTTCTCAACAATACTGTGAATACTTATTACGGGTCATTTGTTTTTTGTTGATAACTTCAGTTGAAAATAAACGCTTTTTTTATTATTTTATATCAGGATTCAATATTTTACTCACATGTATATTTTTTCTTTTATGAAATTATATATATATATATATATATATATATATATATATATATATATATATATACATACACACATATGTTGTATATATATATAAATATTTGAAGTGTCTAGTGTATTGTAACTCTGTTTAATGTTTTCCTCTTATGTTTTATATGAATTTTACTGCCGTAAGCATTTATTTTATTCGCTGATTGAGAAAAAAAATACGCACATTAACTTTTATACTATTTAACGGGCATACAGTTTACCTTTCTTTAAAGTTGGATTGGTATGTTTTTATTGACTCTTTTTTATGACGTATAAGCTGTGTGTGTGCGTTTTTATTGCAAATATAAAACAATTTGCGCAAAGTTTGTTTTTATAGACCGACATCATATATATATATATATATATATATATATATATATATATATATATATATATATATATATATATATATATATATATACTGAATAATATAGAATAAAGATTTTATTCCTGTTGGCATTTTCATTTAAATCATATCCTGGTTTTGTTTGGTTGATAACCTGTTAATTTGTCTCTATTTACTGTCGTTTGATGAAAAAATAAGGAGACACTACTTGTAATGATTGCTTTTAACTATTAAGTTGGTAGAAAAATAATTGCCGTTGGTGCGAAATTCCGGAGTTCTAATATATATATATATATATATATATATATATATATATATATATATATATATATATATATATATATTACGAATGTTTTAAATACGTTTTCATTTACAAAAACTGAATATTAAAATAAAATGATTCAAAGATAATAATTAAATTACAAAAATGAGATGTAATTGTTATATGTTTTTAATTAAAATTTTAAAACGTTACATTATTTTTAGGTTGTACTTTTTTTTAGTACGTTAATAATAATTATTGCTTTATAATATATATATATATATATATATATATATATATATATATATATATATATATATATATATATATGAATATTTATAAATGTGTATGTGTTTATATGAAAAAATAAGGTGAATGGATAAATATACGCATATATTTATTTAAATGCAGCCAAATGCTCTAGATATGAAATTTCTGTTTGCTTTTAGTAGTATAGAGACTCGTAGAAGTGTAGCAATATTTCTTTTTTCCAGTCCGTTTTCCCCCCTTTCTTTTATTTTTTGTATCGTTAAGTTTATTTTCAAGTCATACTCCGCTTCAGAAAATGAACGCAATGTAAACATGTTTAATTTTTAAAAGTTACATTATATATAATATTAATAATATTTGCAGAATGTTAATTGCAATACGAATGAAAATCTAATGGGTTTTGTAGTTGTCTTGAATATGTTTACAAATGTAGATAGTGTTCAATGGTCTCATTACAGATAATTAATTGTATTAAATGTTATTTTCGTAGAGAAATTGTTACATTATTATACTGATATTTGAAAAATATCTTATTTTTTCCTCTACTAAATATAAGGTTGGTAGAATATTAATTGCAGTTTTGTGACCTCCAAATTCATATATATTACAATTTTTTTGATTTTCCTAGCTGTTTTAAATAGTCCAGAACTGTTGGATGATGTTAAACTGCTGCTTTACAAAAAATATGCCTTTATTTGTATATTTTCCATCTTTAATTCAATAGCCAAATTTGAAGCAAAATTAATAATAAAACTAAAGTCGATGTTACCAAATACAGACCGAAAAATGCACTTTAAAATTATATTAACAAGAACACGATGAAAAGACACTTTCATTAAACAAAATGAAGATAAGAATTCAGAAAATAAAAATCGCAATTATTTTCCTACCAACCTAATATATTAATAACAAATACACAGTTTATCATAATAATGTATGGTAGCATATAGTTTTAAACTTTTATGACAACACATTAGACATAAATGTATTTAAAGAGAAATGATTTGTATTTAAAATTTTAAGTAATAATTTGAAATTAGACATGTAGTAAATAAAAAAGTATTAACTGTAGTTCAGTGGAAAAACTAACTGATATTTAAAAATATTTCTTTCTTTTATTAAATAATTCGTTAACATTATCGAAAAAAAATGATGTTTACAATCAGATATTACATTTTAAATTTCCTGAAATAAATTCATACTGATTTATAATCACTTCACAAATACATCTTATGAAAAACATATTTATTAAAAACATTCACAAGAAGTATATTTACGTCGTTTTCTTATTAATACATTTATTTTTAAATATTAAATTCCATTTAATTGGAATGAAGTCAAATTTATATCGCATCAATAATCAATTAAATATGTTTACTGCATGCTCTGACATTTTCAATATTCGCAGTAATATTCAAACAGAATACATTTTCACAGAAATGGACTTTTATGAATTTACAAAGAATAAAATTGTTCACACTTATTCAATTTTACTTTCATTATTATTCAACACGTGTATAAAAATAAATGATTCAACTATTTAAAGAGGTTTTAAAAGCTAAAACTCTACACTTAGGCATAAAAGTATATGTGTGAATATATATATATATATATATATATATATATATATATATATATATATATATGCTAAATCTTTATTTTTGAATACAATTTAAACATTCCAGTTTATTAAAATAGAAATATAGAACATACTCGAAATCAATATCTATTAATGATTTAACAAAAAGAGTATTAAACCAGTCAAAAAAGAATTATATATTTCTTCTTATTTTATATGAATATAACAATCCTTTTTAGATATCCGTTTTATAGAATAATATTCCTATATTAAATAATAAATATCTTTAATAAATACATTTTCTGATACATGAATTCATTACTTGAGTGCTTCGATTTTATGTTTTATTAGTTTATTTATTTGCTTATTTTTCTGCAATGGCTGCTTTAATGTTATGGAATTAACATTTATAGAACTATGCTCAATATTAGTTATGATAATTTATCAGAATGGTAATGAATAAATTACTTTCATTAAATAAACATTTTGTATCCATATTTTATCAAACCTAATACTTTTATGTAACTACTTTTATGTAATACTTGTATAATATTACGATTTGAGAGAATACATGCGACACGAAAGAAGCAAGTTGGGGGTGCGAGCGAGGCGAGCTGGGACGGAGCTTC
>CM068324.1:19327393-19487393 GCA_034766995.1 Acanthacorydalis orientalis | reverse complement strand
CAGGAGTTGATCAAGGAACAAGATTAATTTCGAAACGATTGCAATTTTATGAAAAATGTTCTCAAGATTTTTTCTTCGCGAATAAATTAATTTATCGCTGTTTCGTAAATAGTGACACAATTTGTTTTTATAAATTACATTTTAATTTCTTTCTAAAGAACTGGTTTCATTTAAAATTTTAATAATGTTCGAAAATGTTTATTCAATATAATGATAAAAAATTATTTTACATAAATGTATATATATATATATATATATATCGATATTTTACTGTTTAAGCATATTAAAAAAACTGTTCTTAATAAATTTCGAAAATCATGGCATTTATACTTCATATAAAAATAATCTCATTTTATAATACACATATATATATATATATATATATAATGAAATGAAATAATTTTAGACAATAACACTACTTGAAATAATAGCATTTAAGTTCTAAATCATCACAGCAATTTACAATGATGACACTATATCATAAACTCAAACTGCTCTTATTTCTGCATATTATCTAAACAGACAAACATTTCCTTAATATTGAATTACAATATTTTAATATAAATCTTGTCATATTAGGTTGGTAGTAAAATAATTGCAGGTTAAAAAGTATCGTAATCTAAAAAATTGCAAATAATTTATATTTATAAGTTACATTTATAAAATGTTCACATTATATTATAAATAATAAAATAACATTTAAAAATTTTTACTTATTATTCTTGCTTTAAAATAAATCATTTATTACATATGAGCAAAACTTAAAAAAGTCCAAGTTGTTGTAAGCTTTAGATGACAATAAGTTCAAGTACAAAGATTAATAAAAACACACCATATATGTATGTATATATATATATATATATATATATATACGGTATATCATGTGCAATAATAAATAAATATTTCACATTTATTACAGTTATTTTAACGTAGTTTAAAATAATAAAAGTAAGAAAATACATGTCTGTACAATATGATCGTTTTTTAAAAAAATTCACTAGCTTACAAATATTTGCATGGAAAATATCTGTGCTATGTTATACAATTGCACATTTTCTGCATATTTAGAGACATGTATAAATACTAAAAACAGAATTTAATATGTACAGAAACTATTTATATTGAATGTTTATTTATTATTAGACTGCACAGTCATCGATTTGTTACAAAATGTTTTTATAACTGAACCTTATCTGACTGATAATCTTAAATGTATAAAAAATAAATGATAAAAGTTAAATGATCGAAAAACAATAAAAAACAACTATATAAACATTTTAACATTTATTTTTAATTTTATCGAATTTGTAAATAAAAAAACGTTCTTTTCTAATTAAAAATTAAATTAATAAATTATCAACTATAAGCAGAACTTTAAATTCTTCTATATATATATATATATATATATATATATATATATATATATATATATATATATATATATATATATATATTTGTATGTATGTAATATTTCACATAAAGACTGTATCATGTCACATAATAAAGTTTGTTCAACTTTCGTTTCAATGTTTGGATATTTGCCAATTGTTCATGTGCACTTGATGAATATTTGTTTAAAAATTGTGGATGGGTTCATTTCGTGTACGTTGTAAAAAAATTACTGTGTCAATATAGGTCATGTGTTCTTATAGCGTCAATTAATCATTTGAATTACACCAAATTAATCTCGTTAACAACGAAAAAATGAGACAAACATTATATTATGAAAATGTCAAAACTCATAATTATGTCTCGTTTACATTTTATTATTAATTTTTTCTTCGTTTATGATTCGCACATTTATTTTTTTCAAATATCCCACACACAATTTTAAAATACAGAGTACATATTTAATATATAACCGACTTTTTTAAATAAATAGTTTTCTTGTTTTTGGAAATTTATTCACAGTTTAATACTGTTAAAAGGTTCATTTATTAATATAATAAATGTCAGTGTATTCCTTTACAATTTACCCCGTATTATATATATATATATATATATATATATATATATATATATATATTATGGGGCTTTTCCCCCTGTTTCTAAACTTAAAGAAATGATTCGAAGGTAAAAGATTTGCATCAAATTCAGAAGTTATTGCTGATGTACATGCCTGTGTTTAACAAACCGTACTATTCGGAAGTGATAGAAAAATTAGAAAAATGTTGGATAAGTGCATCGGGTTGATAAGGGATTACCTTTAAATATAAAAAAAAATTGCTCCAAAAAATTGTGTATTCTTATTAAACACGGGTACTTATCACTCTGCCCTCGTATATATATATATATATATATATATATATATATATATATATATATATATATATATATACATATACACACATATATATATATATATAATACATGTATATACATTTAAAAGTTATCTTCGCAGTAAATTGTCTATTACTAGCACACATTGCCTACTTATTGGTTCATCGGTTGACCTCTTTTCCAAAATATGGCCTATATAATACAATTCTCTAGAGTCCTCTATACATCTACGGTTTCTGGTATCTATGCTGAATGCACTTACAACTCGATGGAACCTACTTCATACCATGTTCTTACATATACACATCCATACTCTTATATTTCAGACCTTTTCATGTTTCATACATACATACATACATACATATATATATATATATATATATATATATATATATATATATATTTATATATATATATATACAAGTACAAACATTAATTTAATATTCGAAAACTTTTCCACGAAAATAAAATATAGAAATGTAAGTTACAATAAATTATCTATACACAAATGTTTATTATTAAGTTATTATTTGTATTATATATATATAAATAAATTTATATTAAAATTTAATTAATATTTGGTAATAAATTGTAAAGTTGAACTAGTGACAATATTTTTAAATATGAATGTAATTTAAATAAAACTAAAAACGATAAAAAATTGGAAAATAGATTAAAAATATAAAAAATATGATAGAGGATATAAGAAAATAAAGAAAATGTCTTTAATGGTGTCATAAAAAAAGTAATACATTTTCAATAATATAAAATTGAACAATAAAGTCGTAATGTTGTTTCTGAAAAAAAATGTGTTTACAGCGTAGGCTCACCTGTGGGCACACATATGTATGATAAAGACTTAAGAAAATACCTACCCAGCAACAACTTTGGTAAACTCCAAGGGGTAGTTTGTTTGACGCAAGTTTTACATTCATTGCCGAGGGCGTTTAGTAAAATTTCAAGAGGAATTTTCAACAATCTTGTTGTTGTTTATTTAACATTGAAATTTTCATAGTGATTACGAAATTAAATGAAATAATATTTCAATTGCTTTAAGAAAGAAAGTAACGCGTTAATATCGTTCGATTTTTTATTTTTTTTTTGTTGATTTCACAGAAAACATCACTGTATTATATTTTTCGTAAACATCTGTTTCTTTTCTATTTTAGAATATTTATTTTATATAAGGTTATTTATATAAATATCTAAGAACATCTTACATTTTCTTACAAATTTAATTCAATGCATATAAGGGAAATTTCTGAATTATTTTTAATTATATATATGTTTTATAAATCATTTATATTTATGTATTTATACAGCACTGATTTAATAAGAAATAAAATATTATTTCGATTAAAAATAAGAACACAGAGAATTCTTACTACAAAAATGAGTTTATAAAAGATTGGTTTGGGCCACCCTCTTGGCGAGGGCCCAAGCCAATTGCACTTTTTGCTCCTGATAACGCACCACTGCACATACTAATTATACATCAGTGAAAATGATTAATGTTTATTAAATAATTGAACAAATTTACATAATTAACACTGGCAACTGTATTATATATATATATATATATATATATATATGTATATATATATATATATATATATATAAACATGTATGTATGTGTGTGTAAGTATATAAAATTTACTATAAAATTTTCCAATCGATCCCTTTACAGGTAAACGAAATTTAATTGAAACTAACTGAAAATTAAGCCATAAAATTCGAACGTACAGATATGAACTCACACATACGTTAGTAACGGTACTGAAGTTAAACAGTATATTTTCTTAACTCCCACTATATATATATAATGTAATATAAGTTTATGGACCCGCTGTAGACCATAGCAGAACGAAATTCTTACCTCCTGCCTGCATTTTATAGGTATATGCGCTTTCAAATTCAATCTACTTGTAATAAAAATATTTCGTGAAATTGAAAACAAAAATAAACTAGAAAATTGCGTTTCACCACAATCGTTGTTTATTCTGGATATGGTTTGACCATATTTTATACTTTCTATCAAATACATACACAAACAAACTTTATATATATATATAAAATTACTTTTGAATACTTATTTCCTTTATTTTCAAATATCTTTTGTTAAGGACAAACATAAAGACGTTTTCAAGATAAATTATTGTTATATATGAGGGTCACTCGTAAAATTTTCAAGAGCGAAATTTCGGTTTAATATACACCGATAATATATATATATATATATATATATATATATATATATATATTTAAAGATTTAGTATTTACTTTTGAATTGTTTCCAAAATTCAATACAATTATTCTATAATTTTGAAGTATATATATATATATATATATAATTACAAATTTAAAAGAGTTTAATTTGATTTTATTACAAGAATATAAAACATAGACACAAAACATTTTATTACAGAATATAAAAATTAGATGTTTTTCATCCAACAGTTCTGGACCACTTAAAACAGTTAAGAAAATCAAAAAAGAGAAAAATGTATATAAATCTGAATGTCATAAGCCGCAATTATTTTTCTACCAACCTAATATTATTAAATATCAATAGTTTAAATACATACATACATACATTTACACACACACATATATATATATATATATATATATATATATATATATATATATATATATATATTATAAAAGGTAAGCTCTTTTTTCTTATAGAATAAATTAGAAAGCAGAAAAAAGATATCAAAGGACGTAAACTAAAATATAAAATTATAAGCATCTTTAAAGATTAATTGTGTACGATGGTTGAAAAACCAATGTATATTTTTAAATAGAAATTTCTTTCACATATATAAAGTTGAAAAATAATGTTTATAATTGAATAAATCTATACGATTCAAAGTATAGAGAAAAAATGACCTATAATATCTTTATTTTTTTAATAAAATAGAATCCATATATTTATGTTTTTACTTTGAATTATTAGTATAAAATTTTAAATGGAAGAGAAAACCTTTTTCTATAAATACACTGTACCTGGATGTAAACAAACCTATAGTCGTATTTCTAATAAATATTTTACTGTAATACTTTTTTAAATTATATTTTTATATTAAATATATTATTTTATGCTAAAAGTTAATAAATATATATTTATATTTAAATGTATACATGTATCTGTATAAACAATATCGTTTTTGTTTGATGAAAATAATTATATATTTTAGTCTGATTAACAAAAATATTTTATTTTATTTAATTTTCAAAAACATTAAGAAAATCATTATAAATTCTGTAATTTCTTACAATGATACATTATATATATATATATATATATATATATATATATATATATATATATATATATAAGGTTTAAGTTTGTGAAATAAATCAGAAATATATTCAAACACTATATAAAAATCTAATATTTATAAAAAATTCGTATTAAATTTGAAAAACATATTCTATTAAATTTATTAAAATTCATTTATTTTATATTTTGTATGCGTGATTTCCATCCCATTAAAATACACTAATAAATGTATGATTTATGAGTATATCGAGTTTATCAAAAGGTATATTTTCGAAATTCATCAAACAAATCACAATGTACAATTAAAAAGAAAAAAGTTAATGTTTTCAAATCGATTAAATACGAAAAATAATAACTAAATGAATATATAAACTGATTTCAGTGAAGACTAGTGAACACATAACCAGTCATTGGTATGTGTATGATTTTGAAGTAATACAGTAATTATGCATAAATGGGGAGAACGCGACCCTGTCGAATTTAATATGAAGGTAATGTTGCAACCCCTACTTGGTTTGATACGATGGTATGGATTAAAGGGCTGATTGATTGATGGATATGATACTAATCAACTGTACGTAAAAAAAAACGGATAAATTGTCAATTTTTGTATTACTGGCCCGTATGATACTTGGACGAACATAATATTTTTTTTTAAATCCTCCGAATTTGGCAGATGGATAAATGAAAACAGTACGATGAGAAGGTGGGACTTTATATGGAAAAGTACTCATACATTTACTGTTCTGTTTTATTCATGCGCATACGGATATATAGATCGATAACAAAATTGTATTTAATTGTATGATATTGACTTTTTATCTAGTGGAAATCAAATTGAAGTAGTGCTACATGAATGAAAACTTCAGGCGCGACAAATGTAAACCGGAAAGCTTTTTGTATATTTTTCTATATCCATTGTTAATGTTTATATAATGATTTTGTATTATATGGAATACATTTTTAAATAATTTAATGAAAACTGAACAGCAATGTTTTTGGGTTTCGTGGATATGATTTATTAAAAATTCAATTATGTTATTTTATTTACATTATACATAGATACATATGCATATATATATATATATATATATATATATATATATATATACACCCATATACATTAACAGACAGTTAAATTGTACGTTTTATACATTCTCTTGGAAATATATATTGTATATTTTTTTATTTCATATTTGTTTTAGAAACAAATGAAATTTTATACAATTTTCATTATACTGAAAAATGATTTTATTAAATAATTATAAATTTGATAAAATTACAATTTATTGGAGAAATTGTCAATATGTACAAATGTTATTTCAAAAAAATGGATTCTAGTTATGATTGAAATCAAATCCTAACTAAGTATTTAAAATTTTATAACAACAATAATGGAATATACCAAAACTATCCGTAATTTAATATGGTATTTATTTTAAAATTAATTATTGACTCAATTTCATATGAATAATAGATATATAGATCTATATATAACATTAAACAATTCGATAAATAATAATATAACTTAATAAGTAAAGTAGTAATTTCAAATAATAAATAATAGATAACTATTATATTTATTGTAACTGTTTGGAAAGATGTTCTCTGTGATACACGTACTGAAAGTTATGTTGCACAGTTACCACTAATTTACATTTCACAAACCACAACACATATTGTATTCTCTTTGACAAATGTACATCTTACTAACGATAACAACTGACCGCAACAATAACCTTGCATGATAATCTTAAACAAATTACTCATATTTATATATATATATATATATATATATATATAAACAATGAAATAGTCTTCGAAATAATATGTTATACTATTGATTTACTATTTTATTAAATTTATATTCTTTAAAACGATATTAAATAATTTTACTCGATTTATTGTCGCTAATTGAACCTATCTGTCTGTTCATATTAAATTTTTTTACAATTATATTAATTTGTTAAATGAGAAACTTAACCCATTAGGAGCAGCTGTTGTGTATACGCAATATTAATTTTTTCTCTACTAAAAATATATTTTTTTAAAACTTAATTACTTGTTAACAGTGATTACAAGAATAGGAAGGTGTTGTATTATTATCGTTGTCTTTCATAGGAGACTGATTTTTTCTAGACAGGTAAAAGTTAGAAAACGGAGGTTGATGGTAATTTAAGCTAGGAAATTTAACGAGCTATTGATTAGTATATTTTGACTTGAGTTCACTATTCAATCGTTTTCAAGATATTCGAGCTAGAAGGTGAAAAAACGTTTTATCACCATTTCCTAAAATTTGTGAATTTTGAAATTTTTAAAAATAATTATCTCCGCGGCTATTTAACTGATTTTGCTGTTCTTAGTCTCATTTCTTATGAAAAAAAATTGGATGAGAGATACTAATTCTGCGCAAAAAATTAAGTGGATCACAATTAATAACTTTGTTGTATAGTCAAAAGCAGAGGTGAAAACTAGGTGTTAAGTGTTAAGTAAGACATCCTATATATGCATTGGTATATAGTTTTTGTTTGTATGCATTTATATAGTTATGTATAACAATACACATATATACATATAGATAGATACTGTGTAGCTGAGAAGAAAATACCTATGCAAATGCAATCACTACTTGTAGTTGGTAATGTTTCCGTCATTCTTATCTGTTGAAATTGAGTAGTTGTGAAAAACGTGTTTAGAATTGTTCGCATTTGTTTGTGAAAACGCTGGCTTTGCGCCTCGGAAAACCATTTCGCCGTATACATTTTTCGTGTAATTTTCTTGCTCGAACGAAATGAGTGTAACCTTAATAAGTTTACTAAAAATTGACATTACCGTTGTCGTTAACTAGATTGGATTTTCAACTGCTTTAAACTGGCTCTATGCGTCAATAAATACAGTCCTTGCGACCATTGCGATAATTGAATTGTTCAAAATGATATTGATGCAAAAGCAGAGGAGACAGTTTTCGCATCCTGGATGTTTTTAATAAAAGACTTATATTCATTTCCGTACTTTGACAAATATTTTTCTATTATCCGCTTTAATTACGCAATCCTTTGTTCTTTACCAACAATTGAACAAGGAATTTAGTTGTAAAACCTACTGATTCTAAGCGAATGAGCTTATTTATTTATTCAGATAATTACAACTAGTTTAATTAAAACACGTGCAATAATTATTTAATAATATTAAATATATCTAGTCTATTTTCAACTATATATTTTTCTAAAGTCAATCAATCCGTTAAAAATACAATTTTCAATAAACATTTTTATTTTTTCTCTTAAGAAAGATTTTTTGTGCAATAAGATAAACTCTTATAATTTTTTCTATTATAAATCAATGTTATAATTAACCCATTATTTTTTATTATTATAAATATAAGGTTGGTAGAAAAACAATTGTGGTTTTTGATTTTTGAAGTATAACCTACATTTTTTTCAATGAGTCATTTCATCGTGTTCTTATATATTTTTAAAGGAATTAATTATTCTAGAAAACCCACGATTTCACTAATAAATTTATATTCAGCCCTTATGAATTTTTCAATAGAAAAATTATTTACACGGACTTACAAGTCTCAAATAGAACTGGCGGGAAGAAATATGTGATAATTAATACAAATAATAAAACTGCACAACTTTGAATTACATCTATTTAAATGTATATATATATATATATATATATATATATATATATACATATGTGTGTGTAAGTTGGTTTGGGTGTTTTCGTATGAATATAGGTGTGTATATAAAATATAAAAACATCACTTCATTTGCATAGAAAAACTCAAAACAAGCACGAAAAAACATCAGTCAAAATGATCGACTGTAAACCGAACATGAACTTATGACCTAAATAAAAAATATTCGTCTTAATCGAGTTGCACTGAAGAAATTTGTTTTATACACATTTTAAATTATATTTTGGAGTGTCATTCATCAAATAAAATTTTATACAACACGTGCCTTATAATTATTTTCAGTGCCATTGGTTATGTAAATAATCTAACTTTGTAAAGTAAATAAATTAATCATTCATTTGCTTTTTACAATTGATGTATTAAACGTAGACACATAAATGTTATATATATATATATATATATATATATATATATATATATATCTGTGAAATGTTGTCGACAATTTAAAAAACCATTTTGTTTGAAACGATAAACTTACAGGTAGCATGTTACTCTTCCATCATCTAACTCGATTTAAAAAAAACTGATTGTATATTTTATGAGATAAAAATAGTTAGAAAGGAAATAAATATGTAAAACACCTGGTTTGTTTCATTTTTGAATTTTTATACCATAAAACTCACTGATAACTTAAATAAATAATTAAATTAGTTAATAAATTATTTCATTCGTATTGGATGAGCTATTTTTAATTTAAAAGTGGTATTACTTGAAGTAAGTATGTAAGGTAATCAAAAAAGTTCATGCGGTTTTAATATTAGTAAGCTTCAAATATTTCTAAGTGTAAAATGGTCAGTGATGCTCATGCGATTACATATATCGAGAGTACATACGGTGCTCAATCAATTGATGAATGTTGAATTAATGAGGACTACTTTTCCTCATATTAGAGTTCTGCAATAATTACATCAGAGTCAAACGTTATTTGCATCGGAAGATGAGTAGCTGGAAAATGTTCATAGATCTGGTAGATGATCACTGATAATGTGAAATTGAAAGTAGCCATCGAGATTAAATGAAGTCTTACGTGTCAGGAACGTTCCTGAAGATTTAAAGAAAGCGATGAAACAACCCGTTTATATATGTATTGCCTTGGAAATATATGGCAGTTTAGTAATAAGCTTTACAAAAAATTTAAGACATATCTCGCTGATCGCTTTTTTCTCGTCATTTTAACGAACATTTTTTGAATTGCTTGCTAACATGCGATGAAGAATTGATTATGTAGGGAAAAATCAAGTGTAGTAGTCTGAGAAGACATTTATTCTATTCAATACCAAAATGGTGAGATACACTATTTCATACGCAGTAAGAATTAGTTCAATACAGAAGGGGAGTGTTCTTATAGGACAATACAAGACCTCATATTGTGTGATAGTCTCGTGATAAGATTATATCTTTGGAATAGAAGACACTACTTAATTCTCTGTCTTCCTTGGATATTTGATCAAATAATTTCTGCCATTTTTTGGTTCAGAACAACCACGTATGTAATAAGCATCTTCAAGACGAATGTTAGGTTGATAAGAAAATAATTGTGATTTTTTTTTTTAATTTAAACCTTATTTTTTTCAATGAAAGTGTCATTTCAATGTGTTCATTTTAATATCATTTTAAAGTGCATTTTTCGTATTGTATTTTAGTAATATCGACTTTGGTTTTATTATTAATTTTGTTCCACATTGGGCTATTGAATTAAAGATAGAGAAGGTTGTCCTTTTTCAATTCATAACGACCAACTGAAGGCGTTAGTTGAATCAGAACCACGCACAACAATTCGATAGCTTGCACAAAAGTTAGGTGTTAGTCATCCAACAGTTCTGAGCCACTTAAAACCACTTAAATTAAAAAATATACATAAATTTGAAAGTCATAAACCGCAATTATTCTTCTACCAACTTAATACTTTTATACATCATAAAATTAGTAATTTTGGAAGAGGTGATGATAAGTTAGTTAATTATATAGGTCATAAACCGAAACTATTTTCCTGCTGATCTAATATTTCAGAAGAGTACCGTTTCTCTTTATTAAAAAAGTTCTTTTTAAGAAACACACTATATAAACTTTTAATTTATTAATAAAGGACTACTATGAAAGCTAATAGTATATTTTAATCGTAAAATGTGTTAGATAAATTTTTATCAATATTTATTTTTTATTACAAAAGAAAACAAATATTTTTTTGTTATCTTACAAATTTTATATTAATTAAGGAATTTTCGTCTGTGTTAAAAAAAAGATTTTAAATATACAACAGTATTTTAGTAATATTTTTCAAAAATGTAGACTGTTAAATGTATTTTCATCAATTGAATTGAATTTAAATATTGTATATATATATATATATATATTCAGTGTATGGTCTTATCCTGACAGGAAATTTATTCGGATTCGATAGGCAAAGAATAATATCAAAGATAAAACAGTACAAAACAGAAAATCATCGTATCTTATGTTGTGTCTATGCTTCACATATGTTGTTTGTTTTGATTTGTGTTCATTTCTTTTCTACCACAAGCACTTTTCACGTAACTCAGTCTTACTTATATTTATAAACTCACACAAGAATATATATATATATATATATATATATATTCTTGTGTGTATGTATGTATCTCTTTGGTGCCCTTGTGTCTCCTGTCTAGTACAGATGTGTGATTCAGAAATCCGGTACTCTTGCGCATTTCTACTATTCTCTAGAACAGACATGGTATAAACACTGTACGATACAACCCCGAGGCTAATGCACAGTTTATGTTTGAAAGAGATTTAGTTGCGTTAGAAAACGTAAACTTACTTGAAATTTCGTTTGTTCTACATATTATTCAGTTGTTTAGAACATAGCATCTTCGTGACTTTTTATGTCGATTATTATGTATGAGTTATAAAAGTTTAGGGACGTTTTTCAAGAAACTTTCTTTAAAAAATATCTGATATCTATACAATCATATATACATATATAAATATATATATATATATATATATATATATATATATATTTATAAGTATATATTTATATATATATATATATATATATATATATATATATATATTTGTGTATACATCGAATTAAATAGGGTTTAATATAAAGACAAGAAACAATCTGACAACAAAGACATCGAGATGTCAAAACTGAAATCACAATGAACAAACGAAATCAACATATAGTATGAACTATAGAGAGATGTGAGCTTAAAGAGGATGTTGTCCTGTTTTAGGTAGCTGCTTGTGACAGTTTAATCCCACCCGATAGATGAACGCGTTGAATTTTTTCCAGATACAATGGCGTACTGTTCACGGAAAACAACACAAATAACTGACAAGCAAAGCAACGCATCAAGCATGCACATACTATAAGCTGATAAGTAAACAGAATCCGTACCAAGGAGCGTTGTTACATTTTTATCCTGATATCGT
Organism: Acanthacorydalis orientalis; assembly: GCA_034766995.1. Classification (NCBI taxonomy): domain Eukaryota; kingdom Metazoa; phylum Arthropoda; class Insecta; order Megaloptera; family Corydalidae; genus Acanthacorydalis; species Acanthacorydalis orientalis. Next base: position 19,474,701 of record CM068324.1, on the reverse strand, counting down.
TTGCGATGGTTCATTGTGAAAACAATTCTTTAAAAAAGTTAGCTATTTATTATGTATAAACACGAAGAGGAAAAGAATCGAAAGAACACGAACAACAATCAAAAAAATCGTTGTTTGTTTAAACAAAGTACAGTTTTTTTATATAATAAAATAATTGAATTATTAATTAGTGCAATAGTTGTCAAAGAAAAACTACCGTCGTCTTTATAAAATAATAATAAATACGAATAGCATTTTATGATAAAACTAGTTTCATAGTTTAGAAATTTTATCATAAATGTATAATTTGTAATTATACACGAAAAAAAATAAATTATGATTTATATAATTTATGTGAATTGTGTATGAATAATCAAATATAGCATATACTAAAAGTCAGTAAATATTGTTTTAAATATAATATAGTAAATGAGTGTATAACTAATTCAATAAAAAATTATAATTAGAACAATTATACTAGTACGTTTAAAAATGTATTGATTACAATAAAAATGAACAGAATAATATATATGATGAATCTGTTGAGTATTTTAAACGGCTTCATTATTTTTAATTCCACTGCTAAGTGAGATAAATTGGGGGAAACCGCGAAAAATCTGAACTGAAAAACCAGGAAAAACATGTAACCGCGTACATACGATTTGTATAATGGATTCGGTTGCAACAAATATGCCACATGACAATGACATTGTGTTCAAAGAATAACAGCAATACAACCGTGAAGCAAAGACAGTTAAATTAACTGTCAACGTTAAACTATGCGGTTATCCCATTTCACTCGAAATGATTTTCATACTGCATACTATTGTTTTGTATATACTTTTTTTTCTTTTCCTACATATCTGTGTCTGTCTATATATATATATATATATATATATATATATAAATGTATGAATGTATGTATATTTTTCTCTTTGAATCCTATTCGCGTTTGTGACTAGAACCGTTCAGGCAAACGAAATCGCTGTTTCTCTGTGTTCATCTACGTGATACGATGTGCCCTATTTTATTCATCTGAACATCATACCAGTAAGTAGCTACTTTAATCGTGATCTCATATATATATATATATATATAAATATATATATATATATATATATATATATATATATATATATATATAAATATATAAATATATAAATATATAAATATATAAATATATATATATATATATATATATATATATATATATTAATATTTATATATGTACAAAATAAAATTCTTATTAACAATTGGAACTGAATGTACCTTTTTATTAGGTTGGTAGAAAAATAATTGCGGTGTATGACCTTCAAATTCATGTACATTTTTCTCAGCTAATAATTAACTTTATTAATCGAAATGGACATATGCCTAATAATTGAATTATTTCTTTCGCCTACATGATTTCTAAAGATTTACCATTACTATTCGTTGAAGTACTTCAGGAACCTCAAATTAATGGATCTAATTTGGATTCTTCTATAAAATAATTTTTATGAATTTTTAATATCCTATTGATTATTTGGAATATTTGTAATAGATTTTATAAACTAATCTAGTTGAGGTGAAATATCTCCATCGATATAAGAGAGTTAATTTGAATATAGAATCAAAATAAAGATATTTTAAGTTAGTGCGACAGCATCTCGCTGATATTTGTTGTATAATTTTCACATATAGTGTATAGAAGAAGTCTTTTTTACAGTATTGTCAAAACCATATGTTATAAAATGATTTAATATACTTCCTCTGTAGTAACTTTCCAAAAAACAAAATATAATATTTAACATTTTGGTAATATCTTATACATATATATATATATATACTCGTGTATATATATATATATATATATATATAAGATACAATTTTAAAAATGATTTAATAAGTAATATATTGCTATTTAACTACAAACATTTCATTAAAACATCTACAAAGTATATCACAGTTTGTAAATTTCATTGTCGTTTCAATAATATAGCATTTTTATTAAGGTAGTTTGATTATTTATACTAGAAATTCTCAACCTGTGGCTATATGGCCCCAGCATATTTCAATGGGGCCACAGAGAGAAGTGAAAAATGAACAAAACAGAGAAGTGACCGAGAAAAGAAAATAATTATTTTTAATGTAATTTTTTATTTGATTATTGTATTTTGTATAAATTATAAAAATTATAATGTATTATTTACAAATAACATGTTTAAATAGCTACATTTCTACTAGTTGGATAAGGGGGCCACAGAAAGGAAACAAGGCCAGAAAAAGGTTGAGAAACATTGATTTATACCACCTAAGATCATATTTCAAAATAAATTCATTTATACATAAAAACAAAACTTGTTCAATTTAAACTGATATTTCAAGTCATCAATCACTCGTTCTTTCGTATAAATATTTTAGAAATTGTAAAATTCTATTCTTTTTCTTCAAATTTCACTTTATCACACATCACAATAGATTCAAAACTCGTACGCTTTCCATCGTCATTACATAAAATGAATCACTACTTAAAATCACAATTTAAATATGATATATATATATATATATATATATATATATATATATATATATATATAAAGACAGAAAGAGGGAGATGATGTACCTAACACTCACTTTATCACAAATTGGAATTTAGAATCACTAATCATTCCCCTTTTCGTAAAGGTTTTTGATTGATGTTTCGTACACTACTATTTTACGTATTCTGTGTGTGTTAATCCCAAAACTAACCCTTTTTAAAGGATGAGATGTGACGTACTTTTTTTTATCGAAAAGCGATTAAGACCGAGATTCCAACCCCTGCACCATTACTTTATGAACCTGACCAGCAAACAACTAGATATTAGGTATCTTTATATACAGGCGACACAAAAAATGTAATTCATTTTTTTATATATTAATCACTGTTTTAATATTATATATATATATATATATATATATATATATATATGAATTATGAAATATTGATAATTCATAAATCACTCATTATATATTTAATAGTTTTAATACATGTTCTTCGATAACTTTTGCATATTATTAGATATTGAATGATTATAGGTACTTTAAAGTTTTCAGATTGAATTAATTGTTAATTAATTTCCACTTAAACTATATATATAAACACATAAGCTTGTATATACCTGTATATATATATATACTTCAGATAAATCAACATTAATAGTTATTATCTACATATTTATAACTACTTTAAATAACTAATTTGATACTAAATCACTCATATCTAATGCCATACATCTACGACCTACTAAAATACTTAATATTTTCTGTACAACATTTTCGTTACAGGATATATATATATATAGACATATAAGGAGTGACATACCCAATTCGAAGTTTTCCCACTTGGTACCCTCAGATGAAAAGCTTTTAATACGAAGATTCAATTTTAATATCCGGCCTTCTAAACATTTCCTGTTTTTCCCATGTGACTTGCCGGTATTGAATAACTACATTTCATTCACTCAACTTATCCACTCCTTATACGAAATATCATTCAAGCTTAATATAGTACATTGACACTAAAGTGAAAGTGTATGTAAATTAATATATGTATGTGTATATATATATATATAAATGTGTGTGTGTGTGTAATGAATGTGTAAATGTGCCATTTAACATCCATACGCTCTAGTGACCGTGGAAAATATATACACATATACATACATAAGAAAAATAAACAGATATAAATACGCCCACATATTTACATGAAAATTATGTAGAGTAAGAAATAAACATTGACACGATAGTATTTTCATATACTTGTGTATAAAAATAAATATTTTTCTGTTTTCATAGTGCTTTTTTATTTAAACTTTATGAGAATACTTTTATATTATTTATTACAGCTGCATATTGTGTTTTCAACATACATTTATGTTAGAATAAAGTCGATATTATTGAGAAAGAATTTTTCATTTTAAATCATTCGTTTAAATCAAACAATAAATGGTTTATTTAAAATAACTATTTTTATTTATTAGCAATATACGTCTATAAATATTTAAATCGAATTGTGCTCAACAAAATATCTTATTAATATTCCTTTTTAAGAAAGCAGATTTTCTATATATTTTTTACAATTTAATTATTTTTAATATAATAGAAACAAAGTTAAATAAGTTAATAATAGTTAAATTTATATATATATATATATATATATAAATTTAATTGTCCTTGTTTATCTAACTAACGACATTGTTCTTCCAATATCTGATATTCATAACGCAAAGCTCGCATGATATGTTTATCAGCATCTTCGGCAGTGAGAGCATCACGCTTGTTTTTTAATGAATTTTCTAATTTATTGTTTTTATCACACAGAACTAGATATTATTCAGATTTTTCATGTAATCTATTTTGTGACATCTTTAATTCATTCTTAACAATGTCTTATTCCTTATTTGGTGAACAGTATGTCAACTCTTTATGTTCATATTCCATTATACGATGGTACAGTGATAAGTACCTGCCTTTGATAAGAAAACACAGTTTTTTTGAGAAAATTCTTTTTTATTTGTCAAGGTAATCTCTTTTTGGCTCGATGCACTTAGTTCAACGCATTTTCAATTTCTTTATCCGTTACAAAAAGTACGTTTGTCAAATTTTTCAAAACAGGCATTTACAGCAGCGATGACTTTATATATATATATATATATATATATATATATATATATGTGCGTGTGTGTGTGTGTGTATAATACGTTCCTGTGTATATTCTAGTAATTGCTCAAATCATTAAAAAACTGCAAAGTATCTGATTCATTGGCATATGTAGTTGCATGTGTGACCTATCCGGGGATATGTGCAAATTGCTTTCATTTGTTTTGAATACTCCTGTAGATAGTATTTCGATCAAACATTACGAAACGTGTAGAAGAGACGTGGATGGCGTATGCATTCGTGTCATTTAGCGATTGGTGTTCGCTCTGATGATCGTGTGCCACACAAAAGTGCGTTCAAGTTTGAACAATGCGACTGCGCTACGATGTTCAAACGTGGCAAAAGCGATACGAACCACTGTACACTAGTTCGTTGCGTCAGATTTATAATGTTGTTTTTGTTTGCAAGCGAATACTAAACAATAAATCAACGGTCGAGGACACTAATGGAGAAATATAGTATTTGTATGCTGATTTTGCACTCCAATCTGTGTATGTATGGTGTCATACTGATAGAGACGATGCTGCATGCACGAAGACCCCGTTTAGTCGCGTTTGTAACAGTTTACGGGGATGTGTCGTACAACTATAACGTTGCCAGCCAGTATGACTATGTAATTAATAAGACTTTTGTGTCTAATATGGTTGTACGTTTTTTATATATATATATTTTATTCGAGCAAATTGGATTTTGATTTATATATTCTTCGCAAGCACTGTGTTTCGTAAATAAACGACATTTTAACGTTATAAAAATACTAATAAAACTTTATTTTATGTTCATATATCAACAACGGTTATATCTGATTTCAGCAAAAGTTATATAAAAACATATATATATATATAGTTGCTGAGAAATAACGTTACTTTCTATATTAGTTTTTAAGATTGGAATTACTCAATTTATTTCATAAAACACATTAAACGCAATATATTAATTTTCAAATCATATTACACTGTTGATAAGAGTAATATATATATATATATATATATATATATATATATATATATATATATATATATATATATATATATTAGATTGGTAGGAATATAATTGCGGTTTTTATTTTTTGAATTCTAACTTTAATTTTTTTCAAAGAAAATGTCATTTCATCGTGTTCTTGTTAATATTATCTTAAAGCGCATTTTTCGGTCTGTATTTTTGTAACATAGACTTTGTTTTTATTATTAATTTTATTTCAAATTGGACTATTGAATTAAAGATAGAAAAGTAGCAAGTAATTTTTTGTTTGTGTTCAAACCGAGTGGTAAAGCAGCACAAACTGCTCGTAAACTAAACGATGCTTTGGGTGTGGGTACTGTTAAAGAACGTACGGTGTAATGGTGGTTCCAAAATTTTCGTACTGGGGATGAGAACTTTGAAAATGAAGAAGGTTACTGGCGTGTTACCTTCTTCAGTTCATAACGACCAACTGAAGGCGTTAGTTGAATCAGAACTACGCACAACATATCTAGAGCTTGCACAAAACTTAGGTGTTAGTCATACAACAGTTCTAGGTCAGTTAAAACCACTTAAATTAAAAAATGTATATAAATTTGTAGGCCTAAACCATAATTGTTTTTCTACAAACGTTATACCTTTATACATTATAAAATTCAGCATAAAATTAGTAATTTTGGAAGAGGTGATAAGTTAATTATATATTTCTAGAACATCGTTGTATATATATATATATATATATATATATATATATATATATATAAATAGAGAGAGAGAGGAACTATAATGGCCAATAGAAATTAATTTTAAGATATATTCATATTGATATTTAATAATATATAAAATGATAATAACTTACAACACATTGGAAATTGAAGTAGTTAACGTACCTGAAAAAAAAAGGACATTTATTATTAACACAATCAAAATAGTAAACTGATGATCAAATTACAAGTATATAATTATATATAAAAAATAAACATTGTGTAAATATGAAATATAAATACAATACGTTCACCTTATAATAATAAATATTTTTTCACCATCACTTCAAAACAAATCTTTGGGATAAGCAAATATATATTTTGTACAGAAAATCACAATTTAATTAAAAATATTCTTTTATAATTGAAGAAAAGATGAAGTTAGGCGTTAGTCATCCAACAGTTCTGCAAAACTTAGAACAGCTAGGATAATCAAAAAAGTTGTAAATGTATATGAATTTGAATGGCATAAACCGCAATTATTTTTCTACCAACCTAATATATATATATATATATATATATATATATATATATATATATATATTATATGTATGTATATTTAGAAAATATTTAATTAATCTAAAAAATAAATAAGTATTAAAGTGAATATAAAAAAATAAATTAGTTATTGTTTCAACGAGACAATTAACACTAAAATAAATTTAGTATAGGTAAAAGAATTCATTATTAATTGACAGTTACAATGGGAAGCGTACAAATAGACAGCAAGATTTGAATTTCGTTTGAAAAGATTAGAACTAATACTTATCAAATATAATAATGAAATAATTCAATTTCGATGAATTTACTACAAATTCAGTGAGTCGAAATATATCTGTTTGTATCCATACAACCACTTTATTTTAAAACTTAAGTGAATGTCAATTCTGTGTGATAGCTTCGAGCTGATGGTTTTCCAGGCAACCGGACTACTCCTGTAGGATTGTGATTTGTTGACCTGATGATGTGAGCATTCATTGTTGTTGGCCAAGAGACCAATTACCGCGCCCCTTTACCTCGCCGACAACCCCATTCGATTACGAATGAACTCTGCCAGCAAATTAGCACAGTGGTATACGGATAAGCTCTGTTCATCCCAACTGGGAATAAGAGTATGTTGATGTAACCTACATACACGCAAAATAAAATATTTAACTAGATTAACATATTAGATACTGCGGATTAACTAAATTAATGTTAAGTATTTAAAAAATCAATCTCAACAACACATTTTCAATGTAAATAAAATGTTAGAAAATAAGAAAAATGAAGTAATTGTTTTTTCCCTTATATATTGATTCAGTTTATTAACAGTCCGCTTTTTGATACAATTTCAAGGAAAATGGCTAATATAATATATTAAAAAATATTCTCTTTCAAATATGATAATATTGTTATCATTCTGAATTGAATTTCAAATGAAATGCTCACAAAAATAAAATCATAACCGCAGTACTTAAATGAACATATTATACATTTCATAGAAAGTAACCTGATTTTACAAGAAATTTCAATGTAAATAAATCTTTGTTAAATGTGTAGTAAGAAACTTTTCACGGTCAGAATTCGACAAGTTACAAAGTTTACAGGAGTAACCATGTTTTGAAATTTTGTTGAATAGACATAACGATCCACTTTACAGAATCATCTTGTTAATCTATTTGTGCTTTCTAAATGAGTTGAATACAGGTTCCTAACAAATTAATTTAATATACACACAAACACACGTGTATATATATATATATATATATATATATAAATATTACGAATTAATAAAATAAATTAAAAAATAATATTTAGGTCATTCCATTATAAATTAACTTTCTGTTAAGAAAATAAATATTCTTCTTAGATATTTAACAAATGTATGCAGAAGATTATATAATTTTATTGTATAAATATATATCAAAAATTTGACAAGTAATACCTTTATAAAACTACGATTTTACTGCAAAATATTTATTTTATTCTTGAATAATTTATATCTAAAATATAATAATATTAACAGTATTTTCAAGGAAAATTGAAAATGTTATTTTTAAAAAACACATTCACTTGTATTTCATATTTTAAGATTCGTTTAATACAGTTGTTATTTTCAACAATTATATTAATTTATATATATATATATATATATATATATATATATATACACGAAGATAGAATGATAATTATCCATGTTTGAGAAGAGATAGCATCAAATTCGGAAGTCATCGCTGCTGTTAATGCCTGTTTTGAGGAGTTTGATATACCGTACTATTCGGAAGGGATAAAAAAAATTATAAACGCGTTGGACTAAATGCATCGAGATAAAAAGAGATTACTTTGAAAAATAAAAAAGGATTTATTCAAAAAAATTTTGTTTTCTTATCAAACAAAAATACTTATCACTCTACCCTCATATATATATATATATATATATATATATATATATATATATATGTATGTAATTTTCATAAGACAATGATATAAAAGATGTTATAATGTTCATTACAATTTCATATATAATCACTCTTTTAATCGAGTAATTGACTATGTAATATAAGTATACTATATGAATTGTTTGACATTATGTATAAAAATATAAGTTAATTATTCATTGAAAAATATTGTATTGAAAAACCACATACAAAAGACCATTGATCGCTTTACTAAAGTATATCATCTTTTTTGTTAATAATAAATAAAGCACTCAGTTCGTAAAACATTATATATATATATATATATATATATATATATATATATATATATATATATATATATATATAAAACACAAACTATATACAAAATAAGAATTTTCAATGTGTGTTAATTATCAGCTATATTGACGAGTAGACGAGTCGACGACAAGGATTAAAAATACGTTCTTTACTCTCATTAAAAATTAATTAACAATTTAAACTGTACTACTTGACGAAGTAAGTCAAAAAGCAAAAAAATTGCTCTCATTCTAATTACGATGAGTTTATACATCGATGTTGGTAATCAAGTTTTTAACTGAAGGACTGTGTTAATACGACGGAATATTTTTAAAAGATGGGACAGTTTTTAAATCAAAATAAATTAAATTATATTTAAGTCTGATCAAGTTTTATATACGATGAGAAATTTTATCTCGAGTTTATATTTATTTTGTAGTTGACACGAAATACTAAATTAAAGTATATATATATATATATATATATATATATATATACGCATCAAATTATTCATAACATATAATGAAAATTAAGTTTAGTTTTCTTTGATAATATACTTGAATAAGAATCAAATCTTAATAATTAAATAATATCTGAATAATTAATTATTTATATTTTAAAAGATTAATTAGTTATTTGTTTCAAGACATACATTTACTTTAAATTGTTTATATCTGTAATATTTTTTTAAAAACTGTTATTAAAATAATTACTTAATGAATCAATTATATGAAAAAGGTATCAGTTTATACATCATCAGAGTTGTTATTCTATGTTCAGTCAATTTTCATTCAATCGATCAATCATTCAGCAATCATTTTAATGAATAATACGTGATTAGAAGAAAATCGACACAGGAAAAGTTGAGAAACACTGAAACGAAAAGCACTATACAAATGCACTTGTAAGCCGTACTCTCTGTTCTATATTTGACGTGTTGCGGTTCGCTTTAAAGAGGTTGAGTGATGAATACAATGAGCGAATGATAAATAGAATGTTAAGCAGGCGAACGTGTCCTGCCCACATTACTGATTATGCGGACTCAGTGCCACCTGCAGCCGTGCTTGTTCTCACTACGATTTGTACTCGTCGACACAAGAAATGATCAATACGTGTATGAAGTAATATGAGATAGGCGAATACTGTTTACATTGTGTCAAATATATGTCGCGTACTCAAATTACATTTTTATTTTTAAAAAATTACCACAATCTGTTATTATTATTACCGTACACCTGTGCTTTGAAAGATACTTTTAAACAATTTCATTTTAGTTTCATTTATTTTATGATTTTTCAAAGTATATTTTGACTCTTTCTTGATCAATCTCTCAAACGGATAGAAATTTTACAATCACTTAATTTACTCTAATGTCCACAAATTAAGATAGTTTATAACTTTCATAAAAAATCGACAATCGATATTACTTTATTTCCTTACATTTATATTTGTACACTTTATTAAAAATTAATATAGCAACACACAATATACATATATATATATATATATATATATATATATACATATGCGATCTGTTATACGAGAGTTGTTTGATAATTTTGATCAATTTCTGTATGATGGTGTACTACCATTCATTTAGTAACGTCAGGGTCATCAAATGTCACTTTTCAAACAAGCATAGACGAAATTTTAACCAGAATCGATGTGTTATTCACGTTATTCAGATGTTTGAAATGAGTATTGTAGCTGTTGCCGCAAAAATGGAAAAATGAGTATCGTGCAGTGATAAAATATTTTTATTTAAAAAGTGAACGACCACGCAGATCAAAGTTCAATCCATTTCCATACGAAAATGAACAAAAATGCTTCGTAAAAAGTACTATTTCCTACTAATTCATTATTCATATATGATATGAGAAATTGTTTAGGATTGTATACTTGTTTTACTGTCGATTTTCAGAATATTCAATATGTCTCTAAATAAAAAAAAATTATTTATTCTATTAATTATTTGATGAATGAAAATGGGCAGTAAATCAAACCTTTTATATTTTTATTTCAACGCCGATAATCAATTTTTAAAATAAATTGTGCTCGATATAAAAAAGTAAAAGAGAAAATGGATACTTCATATATATATATATATATATAACACAAAATTAAATAAAATATATCCGACGTGAAGTTTCATTTTCTCAAACAGTATTACAACACATAAAGAAAAATCAGTGAATAAATTCAACGTTGTGAGACTTACAACAAAAAAAAGAAAAAAAATCAAGCGCTTTCTTACAGTTTCGCGCAAGTAATCATATCCGGTGACCTTTGGCATAATAATGTCATCAGCTTTCATTTCTTGAAGCCACTATTTCGTAGGTAATAATGGCTCACGCATGTTACGTTGACTGTTTCTCAGATGGTACATATAGTACCGTATACTAACACAAGTGAACAGATTGATTGATACTGACACAACGAAAGTAACTACCTACACAGACATACAGACCTACTGGAATTCGCTGTTCAGTTGAGTGGTCGTCTGATTGATTGTGCTTACGGACACTGGTACGATTAATACTTTTACAGCAATCAGATTCGAACCTGTACACCCTCTGAATGCATTGATATACCAGCCGGATCGATTAATAATGGCATACGAGCCACCCATTCCACGCTTGTTTTTATATAGAAAATGAAATTTACTTGTAACCGCCATTAAACAGAAAAGAAAACAGAGAACAGTCACTCGGATACGATTTTATATTGTTGTTGTTTTTATGCCTTCGTTATTTTATTTCCTATTTATATATATATATATATATATATATATATATATATATATTACCAGTTGATCACTGTAGTGTTTTTATACACAAAAAATCTTAAAATTGTGAACCATAATATAAAAAGTATATAGGATTTTTAATGAATTAAATTATATTTATTTACTACTATTTCTACTTATATTTATAGTAAAAACATGAAATTTGTGTACGGAAATCATTTATAATAAGTGATATATTTAATTATTTATTGTTTTTGTAATTAAAAAAAATATTTTTTAAAAAAAATACTCTATTTAAAAACTAAGAGTGTTTAAACTTTTGTATTATGTTAAATAATTGCGAATTGTATAATTAATTTGAAACAATATAATTTATTTGCTGTTAATAAAAACATAAACAATATTCAATCAGAACAGGTGTTGGAGTTAAACAAAACACTCTTATCGGGATGTATTAACAACACAATTTCTTAGAAAAACGTGTCGAATATATATCTTATTCTCTATAATATAATAGGAACAAGAATCAACGAATTATAAATGTTGTAAAGTTGTAATAATATTATTGTCGGCTTAACGAAAATTCCTGTGCAAATAAACACAATGGCCTATTTACCATCATATACATAAGCACACATATTCACACACATAAACACAAATACGAATATGTATGTGTTTGCGTTTGTGGGCGTATGTATATTTAGGAACCCTTTTAAATAATAGCGTACCATTATTACAATCGTATGATTGAATTAGTGCGTATTTATGGTCACAATCAATCAATACGCGCTATAGGAAGCTGTAGATGTTCTCGACCATTTCGAATCAATATACTTCCGTGTACGATTTTCACAATAAAGACACTGGCCACGGCTGGATTTTATGGAAAAGGGCCGGCTGGCTGGCCGGTAGTGGTTTCGTATCGGAGAGGCCCAGTGTTTAACGGTGTTTGTAGGCGTTACAATAGGTAACGTTCCGTATGGGACGAGTTCGCTGACTGCCTGAATGGTAACTGGTCTGTTGTGCGTGACAGGCTGTAGATGTGGGCAGAATGGGGATTTTGCCACGCTACACAGTTACCACGTTGAAATCCGACGTGATTATATGCAAACTGGGCCAGAGATAGATTAATTAGTTGCGAATAAATATTTAAATTGGAATTGTATGTTGAATATTAATTATAATTGTTAATTACGTGAACGTGGTGTCGCAAAATAACGTTCACTACGCCGGCTATGCGATATGATGGAAACGCTGAGAACGTACTTGCGATTACTACAAACGTATGTGTGCATGTGTGTGTGTATATGAGTTATACATACAAACAAAATCTGTGGATGTTGCCCTATATATAAATACATACAAGTACAAATGAGTATATATGTATATAAATAGGCAAATGTGTTGAAGACAGTATGTCATGGTGTCGGTTCAGTTTAAACCAGTGCATTTACGCAAGATAGGATATTATTGATGGAGGTCGTGAACTATAGATTATATACTTATATGATTTTCTTAGGAAGTGATTTTGTAGAGAAAATTGCTTCCACGAAAACAAATGTGTATAGTAATAAGCTTCTTTTTCAAAATAAAAAATGTTCTTGTATTTTAAAATTCATTATATATATATATATATATATATATATATATATATATATATATATATATATATATGCATGTGTGTGCATGTGTATATGTACATACAAGTTATTTACGTCATGGAAATAAAAATGTGTTAAAAAATAATGAAACGAATTTCTATAACTAATGATGTGCCTTTTTCAGATTACAGTAATTTTATCATATTATATATTTATTTATATATATATATATATATATATATATATATATAATTTATATAAATATAAATATATATATCTATATATATATATTTACTTAACTTAATATTAAATCAAATGCAAGTATAAATACTAGAAAACACATTAAAAATAAATGTTAACTTGCCAGTGAACCGTAAATAATAGTTATTTAAAATTAATAGAATTAAAAAGAAAAAACATTTGCTACTATTTATATATGAAATAATAATGTAAAATATTTATACTTTTTATACAATCTTCAATTTTAATTCTATGTTTTTTTAATTATTTTAAAATAACCTGAATATCGAATCTTAACAGATTTAACTCATTTTTTTTTCTTCATTAAAGATAATACCATGTAAGTTTAGATTCGAACTCATAGTGTATTAATCATGACTGCATTGTATTAATCTCACGGCTACGTTTACCTCTATAATGAATTTCATATTCAATAAAGTAGCGTATCGAAATGAGGTCATTGAGACAGTGATTAAAATATTCAGGGCACTGTACATACATTTATTGGTAATCAATTGCATATATGTCTAAATACTGTTACGATTTTTGTACTAAATTTATAAAAGCTATTAATTGTAGATTGAAAAGATATATGGACATTAATTTGATTTATACAAACATCAATTATTTAAATGGAAAAAAGTAATAAATGTAAATGATAAATAATGGAAAATGGACTGTTTATTCCTTCGTTGTAAAAATGTGTTTATGAATACAAGTCTTTTCTTGTAACTATTCAAATATTAAATTAAGAAAAACACTTACAGCTATTTTATTCTATCGGAAATATTTATTTGTTGTCACATTCATTTTGAAATACTTGAAAATTGAATTTTAATAAATAACAAAATAATATTTCAAAGTAAATTTGCAAACACTAAAGTGGATTTATTTTAATTTACTTACGTTTATCAATAAACGAAAAAAAAAACATTTGAACGTGCAATCAAATAAAATTAAATTCGTACTCGGCTATTGAAATTGCTAATATTCATTGAATTACGACCGCATGCTTTTACGAAAGAAAAAACTAAAAATGTATGTTTCAGGACATGTACTCATAGATTAATCAACGAGCAGATAATTGAAAAAATGTGATTGATGAACATTCATTTGGTATTCGATGAAGACTCGAGCATAGAATAGTTGCTAGATCTTTTAAATAGATAATACTTAATAGAATAGTGGGTAATGGAATATATTACATAGACTCTTTTCTTTACATTACATTTTTAAAATAACTTAATTAACATCTAACATTTACTAATATATTTTACTCAAAACTATTTTTGTTATTTATTATATATATATATATATATATATATATATATATACACTTATATATATATATATATATATATATATATATATATATATATATATAAGTATATATGTATACAACTGTTGATGTTTACTCTCCCACTAATTAATTAACTGTAACTTCTATTGTGTATTTTACAATAGAAAAGGTTCAATAGAAAACTACATTTAATTAATTGACGGAAGAGCCTATACCCAACACAAAGTATTACATGCTCACCTTTGCTATTATATATATATATATATATATATTGTTTAAATAACTATACTACTTATAAAACATAAATAACGTTGGAAGCAACTACAATTTAATAAAAGATTTCGTTTATTAATGTAAAACGTGTTAAATAAATATAAAGTAGCAATAAATTCATTAATGTTCGAATAAATGTTTTCTTTAAAGGTTATTTACCATTGAAATTTGATTCTCATTAATTTTAACTGACATATTTGCCGTTTAAATAAACGTTCGTGTATTTTTCTCTTTTGTGAATATTTAAAATATATTGAAGAACCGAAAACAGAAAATATTCAGAGAAATTCTCAAATTCCAAGTACTAAATATTACCGTAATTGGTTTATTGTCCATCAATTCGGTTATTTCAATACATTTTTTATTAAGGTGTATAAACTCTCGCAATTTTAATTGGTCGTTAGCTTTGAGTATTGGTGACGAACCCTTCATTACCGGTTTTACAGTCCGTACTGAATATAAGCCATTTACAACTGGAACAGATGATTATATAGTACAAAATGGAAGTTTATCGATTTTCAGAATTGTTGATCGACGCTGTTATATTTTATTGACTCGAAATATAATATCTTGTTCTTTTAACAAAATAATGATTCGACAATTTAAAAGCTTATATTTAAAAACGATTCAAATCGTATTATTACTTTCAAATATTTTACATTTATTACCTTTTTTAGTAAGTTCAACATGTTTATTTAATGAAGAGCAATTATTTTTCTTTATAATTTTATACAAATGTCAGAAATATGTTATCTTTACATTCATTATTTTTAACAATGTATATACAGTATATCTCGGCGTATGAACGTCCATACAATAAGACACAGTTGAATTTAAAAGGATTTTTTTAATTTTTTCATATACTGATATAAGACGCATAATAATAAAATAATTTTATAGTTAAAATAATTATAGTTTAAATAAATGTATGTCATAATATAAATAAAATGTTTACTTCCGTATTTACTTGGTGCTTAAGACATCCTAACCAACCTTAAGACACCCCTTAACACCGTCACATCCTAATTTTTGAATTCATAATTTTTATCCCTACCGTATAAGACGCATCCGAAAATTACAGTCAATTTTTTGGTGTTCAAAGTGTATTTTGGACTCAGAGATATACGATATATATATATATATATATATATAATTTGCTTTATGCTTTACGTAATAAAACATTTATTTATAAAATAAAATAAATATAATATATTGTCTCGAATATCATAAAATCGACTAACAAATAAAATCATTTAAAAGACGGATAAAGAGAAATGTGACTGAAAAAATCAGAAAAAAATTTTGTAACGTACATAGTCATAAAAAAAGATAAAGTATTAAAACAGTATGAGAACAAGAGAAGTGCAAAAAAGCCGTTATGGCGTACACAATGAAGATAATGACTGAGAATTAATATATATGTATTTTGAAATTATCTGTAACGAGACCAAAGCATAGCATTGTAGTTCATTCCTGTTACCATCCTTGTCTGATAAATAACGTACGTATTACAATGGAGGTTGTAAGTTGTACTAATTTAAAGTTATGTGCATACTTGTAAAGGTAAGACATAACGAGCCAAAGCCCCGTTGATTATTTTATTAATACTACTACTTTATATTTTCACTTAGCACCTCACTATATGACTATTTATTACATTCGGCGAATGAGTGCTATAAGGAAATCAGTATTCTAACATTTTCATGAACTTACGATGCAGGCATAAACTTAAGATGCACTTTTTACTATCATATCGTTATTCTAGTGCGATATTAATACACTATATACCCTGTGATAATTCTAAATAAAGTAGTTTCACGTCCATAAATTTATCTGAAGTACTTACTACACACGGAATCTTCTCAGTTTGAAAATATATAACTCTATATTAAAAACGTACTACTTTAAAGAATTTACATTTGTTTTCAAATTCTGCTCAACTGTTAAGAGAAAATCAAAAATAATAAGAAATGAAATAATAATAAATTAAAATTGAAAATAAATAATTTTACAACTGCATATAATAATAACAATAGTTATATATTTGTTAAACTACAGTACACACAATATTTTGTTAGTACTTTTCAATTTTCAATATTATTTTAAAATTAATACTCATATACAAACATTTTTAAATGATTTTTCTTAGTATTGATATTTAAGAAGATCTGTATAACAAAATTTGCTTAACGAAAGATAATTACTAATAATAATTTCCGTTATATGTTATGTATATATTAGATAGGTATGAAAATAATTACGGTTTTTCTTTTCTGAATTCTAACTTTAATTTTTTTCAATGAAAATGTCATTTCATCGTGTTCATGTTAAGATCATTAAAAGTGTATTTTTCTGGCTATATTTTGGTAACATCGATTTTGATTTTATTATTAATTTTGCTCCAAATTGGGCTATTGAATTAAAGGTGGAAAAGAAGTAAATAACAGCAATTTTTATATGGTTTCAAAACAGGTGTCGAAGCATCAGAAACTACTCGTAAACTAAGCAATTCTTTAGGTGTGGGTACTGTTAAAGAACGTACGGTGCAATGGTGGTTCTAAAAATTTCTATAGCAATATAAAAAAAACATTGTGTAAATATGAAAAGTAAATAAAATACTTTCAGCCTATAATAACCACAACAATTCGAGAGCTTGCACATAAATTAAGTGTTAGACATCCAACAGTTCTGAACCACAAATGGAAAAATTTATATGAATTTAATGGTCTTAAATCGAAATTATTTCTCTACCAACCGAATAATTTATATGATACTCTTTACAATGCTCTGTATAACGAAAAAAAAATAAGAAGCAGAACTGAGCTTGTTATGAACAACCGTCATTGTATATATTTTTAACTTTTTTAAATATAAGCATTCTTTTAATTCGTACAAATGTTTCAAGGAAAATTAAACTTAGTGTTATTAAAAATAGATAAAAAACACAAAGTGGTTATATAGATATGGAACATATATCATACATGTGCTGTACGGAAAACGGAATATCCATTAATCAAGACACCATGCATCCCAATTCTATAACTAAACATGCGTCGTATGATAATATAAGGGAAAGACATTAATTTCAATCATTACGATACAAAGTATCTGTATTAGTGCGTATCGACTTTACTTTCGTAACACGAAGACGTGTGGTTTCATACCATAATATCGGTTTCATCTTGTACAAAATCATATATCTTGTGCGCGTTTGTGTAACGCGCGTTGCTCTGAGGTCGAGACTACAGTTGGGGCGGCCTGTCATGGTTGCGGCTATGCGGCCACGACTACAACGCATCCCAAACTCCAACAACTATTCTCGTACGCCGAGCACCGGCCAGCCAACACCAGAGATGCTGAGGTGAGAACACCATTCGCCCCTTACGTTAGTGATTTAATCATTTTGCGCGTGTCATTATTCCTTAGACCACATACACCGAAAATGTGTTTGAAGACAAAATCTATATATCAAATCATCTATCCTATCTATTCATATATATATATATATATATATAATAACACACACACACATATGTATGTGTATTGTATGTGTAACAAAGTAGTATATTCTCTTGAAATATTTATTTTTTGTACAAAATTGTTTGAATAAACGTTATATTTTCAATATCATTCGTTTGAAAACCTAAATTCATGACTTAATATATGACTTATAAACTGGAATCTATTGGGAAGTAAAAAATATAATGACATTCTACCATAATATCATTAGATGCATATTGATTCAAAAATGATATTTCAAACAATAATTTGATGAAAAACTATGTCGTTCATTGCAAATAAATTAGAAATTTATATATAAGGATGTAATTATAAGACCAAAAATAATTAGAGTTAAAGTGAATAATAAAAAGAATACTTTATTTTTAATATAACTAATAACACGAAAGTTTGGTTGATCAAAAGATATTAAAAAAATAAATGAATCTTTATTAAATATTAGAACTTTCTCTGTATATATATATATATATATATATATATATATATAAAATCAATACTTTCTATTGAGCATATAACGTATATTAAAACATATTAAAAATTAATTTAAAATGTTTTCACAAAGAAGACAAGTCTCAATTCGGAATATAAAAGGTTTTCAAGCAATCATGAACATTATTTTCAAAGAGAAATCAATGAACGATTTCGTAAAGAAAATTATACTAAATGATGAATGTGTACATGCTGAAGCAATTAAAATGTTTTATATAAATTATATACGAAACACTTTATATATATATATATATATATATATATATATATATATACATATATACATACTTTTTGTAATAAAAGTGTATAAATGAATCGATAAATATTATTAATGACATGTATTTTTCTATAACAATGACTCACTACTATAGAAAATATTGTTATACATTATATATATACAAGGATTGTTTGATAAGATTGGTAAATTTCGCTAGGCAAAGTGTATAGCCCTCAATGGAGACTATGTTAAAAATAAAATCGATTTTTCCAAAAAAACGGTTTTAAACTTACTTTTTACCATACTTATCATAATACCCTTGTATGTATATGTATATATATATATGAAATTTTCAACTATCAGCAGAACGTCTGTTTCAATCATCTATATATTAAATTTGACGTAATTTATTAATACTATTTATATATATATATATATATATATAGTCATACTGATGTATGTGAATGAGTGTTTATTAAATGATAAATATGTTTTTGGAATCAAAGAACATTATCATGTAAATGAATGAAATGTACTAAATATAAAAATGATCTATTTAACTTTATGAAAATCATTATTATTTCAAATAAATTATTTATAGTGGAGCTATTATTCCAATAAAACATTTAAAGCTGTTTATATAGTTCTCATTTAAGTTACCTTATTATAACCAATTTATTTAAGTTCAATAAAATTAAATATGAAATATTTTATTTCTTTCATTAATAAATATAATAAATTCATTCACGAATATAAGATTTTTAATATAACTATATATATATATATATATATATATATATATATATATATATTAAATTTAATAATTTTCTATCCAGAACCAAAACAAACCACAATTGAACAACATTTAGTTTTAATGCACCAATAAAACAGTTTATGTGATTTAATAGCGAGACTCATTCTCAAACTTCTTATATACAAGTTAGTTAATTTCAGTTGTAAACTGTTGTTTTGTAATATTCTCTGTGGATTGACTCTCAAGATAGATACACATTTTCCATTTTCAATATATTTCAAGCAGATAATAGATATAAACCCGAAACATACACGCACATCTAAATGTGAAACTTCAGTACAAAACAATGTATAAAGTTACGTCTTAACGAAATAGAAACACAAGCTTCTCATCTGAGCTCTAGTTAAAATTAAATATGCATATTCCAATTTCAAATAGTATCGTATAAATTATAGTATGCCCGCATCATAAAACGTCATAATAGGAGCTTAAAATAAACCTGAGTCGTGAAATATTCACGTGTCGCTAAAGTCCGGCCATTTTATCTGTACCGGTGTGTTGAATATTATTTTCCGCTTGATGGCTACAATGCATATGCACGAACGTTTCATTCATAAACAATATTGTTTACGTTTGATAGGAAAATATGCATGTTATTTAACATAATATTATTTTAACTTGTACTTTGATTGAATCGAATGATATTCATTTTGTCAACAATGGCAATAACAATTTATGATCGTACGTTCAAGAATAACTTTATAGTTGTTATAATTTATTCAGAATGTATGTCTGTTCACCCTCTTTTTGACATCTAACTTTTTTTTAAAAAAAATCTCATTTATATAAAAATTAAATCAACTTTCATACTACAATACTATTTATTACAATACATAAATTATTTAAAGTCAGTACAGATATGATAAGTGTTTCTGTTTATTTTTTATTAGACCGTAGATAAAATTATTTTATATGTTTTTTATAAAAAGAACAAATCAGTTTAAAAATGTATACTATAAATATTATCTTCATGTTTAATTTCAATTAAATACGAGTAAATTAACTATAAAAAATCTCAATAGTTCATTGAAGTTTTATCACAAAGGACAAGTTTTATACTGAAGAAGATTTTAAAAAGAATAATTTCCTCTACAAAAAAAGAAAACTCGTAGCTTCACTTTATCTTTCTAAATCATTTAAAAAGCATCCAACCCAAACGAAATTTAATCAAATAACACTTATCCAGCTTTTCATTTTCTCAATTCAAAATTAAATTTAAAAATCATAAAAAGTTAGTTAATACAGGATCAATATTTAATAAAGTTATTACAGTCAAGATTGAACTGCAATCTTGCACCTTATACTAATGTTACGTTTTTTAATGAAAATTTTTAGACAAAGATTGAATCGGAAAATATATTTATAAAGACTTTATTTCTTTATTTACTTTTTCAAATAATTTGAATAAACGATTATAAAAAGAAAACTTGTCATTAAAATCTATTATTTATTTTAAAAAATAATTTTTAATTTAATTTTGTACAGTTACTTAAACAATCCAAAATAAATAATGAAACTAACACATTATTAAAATGTTAAACAAAAGAAAAAAAATGTAATTAAATTCTCTTCATACGAAATAAATAACTTTGTGTTGTAGGAATACATATTTTCTTTCTCTTTATTACAAACAATTTTACACACAGAAACAAAACAGATTTAAAATATTTGAATATAAACAGTGATATTAATCGACAAGAAAATCTTTTGCGCGAATAACTTGTTTCATTGATACAAATTTATAATGAAATTTAATTAAATAGTTTTATTTAAATATTATTTAGTTCACAAATTTTTTTCCACGGTATTAGATTCAAATTCGAAAAAATGTTAATTAACTATTTCTTCTACTATAATGAAAATTTGTCCATATATATATATATATATATATATATATATATATATATAAGATTTGAAATTAATATTTAATATAAAATACTATTGAATAAAATATATTATAATTGGTTATTACAGAAATTTTAACTGCAATTAATCTTATTATTGTTTGTTTAATACACACACAATCATTATATATATATATATATATATATATATATATATATATATATATATATACACATGTATGTACGTATGTATAAATACTAATATAAGTGTTATAACTGACAAGATGGTGGTAAAATTTGAAATGTCAGAAAACGCTTAATCATTTTCTCGTTGGTTTGCTTGGACGGATTGATGAATGGATGAATGGAAGATAGATTCGAAATGCTGAACGTTTCAACTCATCATATTTTGTATGTTGTTATATATACATACATACATACATACATATACACATATATATATACAAACATATATATATATATATATATACACACATACGTACATATATATATATATATATATTGTTCACTTTCAGACATTGATATTCATAACATATGTGCTACTTTCATTCTATATTACTCTTCATTTGAAGTATATAAATATATATATATATATATATATATATATAAACATATATGTGAATGAGTTTATATGTATTTTATTAATAATACACACATGTGGATGTTATGAAATATGTGTTTTCATACCTCTTGGGAGATCTGGGTTCGCGCCCGTTTGTATCCGGAAAACCTTATTATAATGAAGTTTTTCATGGTTTCCTTGTATAACAGTTTATATTAAAATTATAAAATTGTATTTCGAAAAACGAAAATGTAATGTATATTTATATGCTCGTTTTTCCAATATATATATATATATATATATATATATATATATATATATATCTGTGTGTGTATGTTATGTATGTAAAAAATATTCCCAACTGTATATAGTAGGAAGTAAAATAAATAAATGGTATTCATAACTGACAAAAAAAAATTAATTTGTTTTAAGATACTATATTTACTCGTACCTTTTGAATTAAAAGAATTTATTCAAGGAGATATATATATATAGTAAAAAAGCCAGTTAAACACAGTTTTTTTTTGGAAGAAATCTATTTTATTTCTCAACATAGTCTCCATTGAGGGCTATACAGGTCCATCGAGTCTGCAAAATACGCATTGACGATGTGCGATAACATCCTCATTCGACAAGAATTTCTTCCCACCGAGCCAAATTTGCAAGTTTAGGAAGAGTAAGAAGTCTCACGGGGCCAAGCCCGGAGAATAAGGTGGATGAGGAATCAATTCGGAGTATAATTCATATAATTTTGCCATTGTGATGGTCAATTTGTGGGACAACACGAATTTTTTGGGACAAACATTGCACGTTCCTGTAGTTTCTGCTGCTTTACCACCCGTTTGGAATTCATACAAAAAATCTACTATTATTTGCTTCTTTTCCATTTTCAATTTAATAGCACAATTTAAAGGAAAATTAATAATAAAGCCAAAGTTGATGTTACCGAAATACAGGATAGAAAATATGCTTTAAAAGATATGAATATAATATAAGCACGTGAGCTTTCAGTGAAAAAATAAGTTTAGAATTCAGAAAACGAAAACTGCAATTATTTTCTTTCCAACCTAATATTTATAATGACAGTACAAAAATATGATACTATTAAATTCATTTGTATGGGTTCCATTGTGGAATGAAATAGGTATCGATTATTAAGCCTGTTTACAATTCTGTTTAACAGAAAAAAATAAAAATAGATCAGTTCCATATGCAATGATTAGATGTTCGCATAAATTTCACACCCTTGCTTCAAAGTGCCATGTATCGAAATAGATACGTGTAATGCGAGTTCACGATATCAGTATTAGTTACAATTCGATCGGATGTAACCGGTCTGGTTATACATGCTAATTTGAAACAAACATTACGAATTTGAATATTCCATTTGGAATTTGCTATTTGAACATTTGGAACGATCTAAACTTGAATATTCTGTTTGTTGTGATAATCTTTTTGGACATATGGACGAATATATGAAAACAGTTCCAAACTATTATTAAACGAGGCACCAATATGACAAAAATAGTCGGTTATCAACAATTTTTTTAATATTGAGCAGTTTTAAGTATTCAAAAAATGAGAATTTTTGAATTGAAATATTCTTTTTCTATTAACATTATCATTTTGATGAAATATTCAAGAATATATTCGAAATAAAATATTATATCTTCATCAAGTATTAATACCTAACAAGTATTTTCATTATAATTCAATCTTTAATATAAATTATGTATAAAAACGAAAAAATCCTACAAATTTATATAAATTTTCAAATAATTTCATATTTTAATATGTGGAAATGAATTGAAATAAAATAAATTTAGGGAATGTCAATGTACCTAAAATATTTTTGTGAAATGAATTAGTCTCAATATTTTGTACAATTAAATAAAATAATTAATATAAATTTTGAGCTTAATATAACATATTCAATCTTCCTAATAAAACAGATATAATAAACTGAAAAATATAATATTGATTCTTAAATTACATACCTATGTTTGATCTAAAAATAGATATAAAATGTTGAAAATAATTTTTGATATTCGTGAAGTAATATTTTAATCAGAGATGAGATTTGTTGTTTAATTAAAATTCAAATATATCTAATTTAACTCATCGAAATGAATATTTTCATTTATAATTGGACATGATATCCAATATTAATAGAAATGTAACACAAACACAAAAGTATTTCAATATATTCGATTCAGTAATTTCAAAAATTATTAGAAATTATTTTAATAAATAAATATTCTATTTTATAAATGGCATAATTCACTCTATGAGAATTTTAATATTGTGAATATTTACTCTTAACAAAATGTTTTTATTAAAGAATCGATAAGAAATAAATATTGAATCAATATAAATACTGAAATCAAGTATATAATATTTTAAATGATTTTTGTTAATACATTATTGAATTATTTCTAACTGTAATATAACGAAATAAAGATTATGATTCAAAACTGAGATATAAAGAAATTTCACATTGACAGATATGTCGGTCAAATCAACAATATATTCAATGAATGTAAATATTCGAATATTTCCAATTCAATAAATTCAAACTACGCCACAAACTAATTGGATCGCCCTACACGAACTCGTTATCCTGTTTTAGAAATGTGAAACTGTTGAGTAAACTAAAATGTTACAAATATATATATATATATATATATGTATATATATATATCTATATGTATGTATGTATACATATATGTTTGATAAATGTGTTTTAGTTTGACAATTTCATAAACATTTGCATAAAATTGTATCTATTTATATACACAAACAATGAAAAACAACTAGAATAAAAATGCACGATTAATATATCAGCTGGCAATTTTCAAACAATATGATTTTGAACAATAAACATTTGCCCCTGTTAAATTTGTAAATTTGTTTGAATGTATTCAAGTTGCATGTAAAATCAGTTATAATGCAGGGTTAAAAAACAACTGCTGATTGACGTTTATATAAAAGGGTAAGAATTAATGTCAGCAAAAAATTCACATAAACTTTTTTCACATAGTTTGTAAAAAAAACTCTAATGAGAATACCAAGCATCACTGTTAGTTTAAAGTTGTTTTTTACATTTTTTTGGTGTTTTAGAACAGACGGATTAATTGAGTGTTTGAATTATATATACATACATACACATATATATATATACACATACACACATATATATATATATATATATATATATATAATTTTACATACATGTAGCGATAATAAGTTGTGTTGTTATTTTGTGTAACCAGTGTTTTTATGGAATATAAATTGTAATTTATACATTTGAGAATATAAATCAATAAAAATACCTTGTAATAATCACACATATAGATCATGTACATAGGTCGTTTGATAAGTTTGGTAAATTTCTATGATGTAGCACCATCATTCATTTAGTAACATTACGTTCATAAAGTGTTACTTTTCTGAAGAAATGAAAAAATTGGAAAGACGCTAGACCAAGTGTATAGCCCTCAATGGAGATTACATTGAGAAATAAAATCGTTTTTTTCCAAAAAATAGTATTTATCTTTCTTTTTTACCATACTTATCAAACGACCCATTTATTACACATACATGAATAAAATGAAACAAATATCGCAAAAATACTGTTCACATAAATGTAATAATCTAAATGAATTGAATACATCAATTAAAAATGAATATTTGAATTATCTGAAATCAGGCCATTCGGTGCGTGAATTTTTTTCATCTAATTAATTTCATAAATAATTATCGTTACACTGACGACGTACATAATAATCAGTTTGGTCAAAAACGAATAAAGTATCGTCACGTGGGAATCAAGTGTAGAGTGTAAATTAGAAAAGTTGATACCGAGATGTGATGTGTTTCACGAAGAAGTATACAAGACACGTGATTTAATGGTATAAGGACTTTATCAGTAGCGTTCACAATTATTATTAAACAAATTTGTTACTTGTAGGAAGTAAATTTTCAATTAAAACATTTCATCAAGAAACTTACAGTAATTAATCAAATCTATGTCAGAAACGACGTGAAAAATGTTAAAATATTCTACGAAAAACAGTCTAATACTTTGTATAACTTACAAATGATATATAAAAAAGAAAATCTACTTGTATAGAAAAATCGTATTTATTAATTTTACTACCATTTACAAACAGAACCAACGATCTCGTGCAACAAATTCATTCAAATTCAAGTATCTATATCATCAAATCAGTTTATCAATATTGTGTTGACATTTTAAAACGTTCAAAGCTCTCTTTTATCGTATTTATACGTGTCGTCCGATCAATATTCGGTTATTTCAATAGTTCAATCTCTTTTGTATTTTATCTATTGAACTTCTTTCAAGATATAACTGAGTATATTTTATCTTTGTTAAAATTTCTTTGAACACGTGAATACATAAGATATCGTTTGAACTGAGGTGATTCGAAGCAGGAATGCTGAAAAGAGCTGTTTTATTTGTTTATTTATTTTTATATAAGTCCAAGCAGTGAAATTCTAGTCATCGATATGCCTTCGAGTATTAACTTAAAAATTACAATTGTGTACAGATATTTTTAAGTTTTATTTGTTTATTTATTTGGTGGGAACATATTTTGTAAAGAGAATAAAATTCAATTTCTTAAAAATTTTTTTCAAAAAATTAAAAGTAGAATTTAGAAAACAAGAACCGCAATTATTTTCCTAGCAACGTAATAACATAACATACAATCAATTTATTACTACTAGGTATGTTTATATATATATATATATATATATATATATATATATATATATATAAACTCTTTGATATTTAAATCGTATACTGATTTTAGTGACATTTGGTATAATGTAAATGGCAAGAGAAACAGTCTATACAAATATCATATATTACATTTTCCGATTGATTTAATTTGTATATAAACATTGTAAATGTTTTTATATTCATTATAATTTTCCATTTGATTTAATACTCATATTAAAATTTATAGAAGTGTAGATAATATGTTTGATTAAAAAGCAAATAATGTTCAATTTACTTATTATAAAAAGAATAACGAGAAAATGTCTTTTTCATACATTATTAATTACATTTAACTCTTAATATTTCACAATTATCTTACTTCAGTAATATTTTCATAGTAAATATGTAGAAAATTATTTTTAACATCTAACTTAAAAATAAACAAATGCTATTTCTATTTTTATCTCATTTTAACATAGATCTGTACACATGACATATTTTAAAAGGCTCTGTAATTATGTTTGTAATTAAAATATATTTTAAAATAAATTGTTGAAATATATTACGCGTACCTTAATTTGTCTTTGTTATTACCATACGTTCTTGTTTCGGTCATGGTTTGGGCTTCGTTGTTTAATGACTGGTGTAATTGTTACACTTAGATTAGTCTTACTCCGTTACTGATAATTGATGTAACTACTTTAATTACCTTGGTTTTTAGAATTATTGTTAATTGTGTAACTAGTATATTTACATTTTTTTTTCGTCAAAACCAACAATATATCTGGAAAACTTTATACTTGTATCGTAAACCTAATGATAATACACTATTCAGAACGATGAAGACATATGAAAATAAATAAGCCTCACTGTATATTTCCCTGATATTAGACATTAATATAAACAATAATATCAAAAGTGTGAAATTTCATAAACAATGTGACAGTATATGTTTTAAAAAGTTCTTTATATATATATATATACATATATTATAGAATATATCCTTTGATGTTATTGTTAATATATTAATATTTCCGAAAATTTATATTCTTTCCTTTCTGTATTATCTCTTCAAGTATATGTGTATATATATATATATATATATATATATATATATATATATATATATATATATATCGAAAGTTAAATTTCATTTTTTTAAAAAAATTCATAAACGAATTTTATTAAACATTTTTGAAAACTTTATTAAAAAGACTAAGAGAAAGTAAGTCTGTTGAGTAACACCTTGTGCACCCGAACGGTACGACACTGGGGTGTAGACAGAATACACTGTAGGGTTTGGGATTGATAACAAGCAGTGATAGATGCTGCTTAGTCATGAGACACAATTTATGTAAGAAGAAGGAAGAAAACGAAGAAAGCGGCGCGCGAAGAAGGCGATGAAGAGGCACTTCAAGAGCATCGGATCGCTGCGATGGGCGTCGGCAAAACTTTGAGACGCACGGTGCGGAGTTTGATGCCGTCATCGCAGCTAAAGTTTGTTGTCGCTTCTCTACAGCGGGTGATTCAGATTCGAAATGATAACTGCGTCATTATTTCGAGTTACAAATTAGTCTATTCCGTGAGAAGTTTTTGACTATAAATAAAGATGATAAAACTCGAACGAGGAATCCTCTGTATTAATTATTGTTTTATCGGGGTAACGATAGTGGATTCATGGTAATTTGTAGTCGACACTACTTCAAGATTGTACACAAGAGATCATACATTACGGATATTGAATGGGTGGAAATGTCGAAAAGAAGATTGTATTATTGATGATCAGATGTGTAAAACAGAACTTTCGTTTGAGACAAACGTTTACTGTTCCCTTATTATAACATAAATTAAAACTTAATCTAACAAAACACAAATCATTATTAACGTTCGAAATTACCACAATAATTATATTTGGAAAACTAAATAATTTCCATATAAATTCTATTTTATTATATTATGTCTCATTTTATCAATTTTATATCCGTTTTATAACTTTAAAATATAACAATCATCCGCAATCTATTAGTATATTATATTTTTAATTTTACAAATTAATTTCGCATAAAAATAAAAATGATATTAATTTTATACAGATAAAAATTCTATTTAAATGTAACGTAGGATTCGGTTATAAACTATAAGGTTGGTGGGAAAATGAATGCGGTTTTTGTTTTTTGGATTCTAAGCTTAATTTTCTTCAATGAAACTGTCATTTGCAATATTTGTACCACCGATGGTACCCGCCAGTGTCAACTTGTTAAAGATGGATAAGAAGCAAATAAGAGCAATTTTTTTGTATGAGTTCAAAACGTGCGGTAGAACAATAGAAATTGCTAGTAAATTGATGCTTTTGGTATGGATACTCTGTTAAGGAACGTACAGTGCAATTTTTCCAAAAATTTCGTACTGGGAGCAAGAGCCTTGAAGATGAGAAGGTCACGGACGTTCTTCTTCAGTTCATAACGACCATCTGAAGGCGTTAGTTGATTCAGAACCACGCTCAATTCGAGAGCTTACACAAAAGTTAGGCGTTAGTCGTCCTACTGTTCTAGACCACTTAAGGCAGATAGGAAAATCAAAAAAGAGAAAAATCTATATGAATTTGAAGATTATAAACCGCAATTATTTTTTTACCAACCTAATACATACATACATACATACATATATATATATATATATATATACAATTTCATATTTTGTATTTTTAAAGAAAATAAACATAAATTTCAGCTACTGCATTCAAACTGTTAATATGAGCAGTAGCAAAAGAAGGGTAAAAGTGAGTTCGACTTTCGCAAGTTTTCCGTTGATTAAGTTTAAACTTCTGGGGGAAATAAGTAGAGGTAGGTGTAGGACACCATACTACATTCTAAAAAGACATCCACCCGACTAGCATATCTTCTCGCTAAGTAGTAGATGTATAGAGGTTGAGATGGAGAGTAAGCTGAAGATAAGATTTTAAAACTAAACGAACAAACGTTGAGGGTATATCTGTACGAGCCGGTACTACTGAAGTGAACCAAACCAAAGTAACGCGGGTTAAAAGCTCACAACACCCACCCGTTCGTCGTGTGCAACGTTGTCCAAACTTTCAATAATGTTTTAACGCTTTATCGTCGCCTGGTTTCTTCACAACAGTTTCATTCTTCCCCTGTACTTTGAATTGAAACGAAATCTGCATAGAGTGAAAGGTAAAGTCAGACGATCCGATACACTGATTTTAATGAACTAATTATATATATATATATATATATATATATATATATATAGATATATAACACTAGTATTTCTTTACAATTTCAAATATTGCTATAAAAGTTCCATTTTATTCATCTGAAAATAATTTAATTAAAAATAGTCTAAAAGTAATTTCTAAAAATGACTCGTTATTTTATAAAATTAAAATAAAAAAGTATATAAAATAAATAATATATTCTAATAATTGTTCAAGGAATTAATTGTACTTTTGGATAATAAATTTATTCTATACGTTATTAAATACATATGAACTTCAAATCACGTCACGAGGTATTTTTATATTTAAATGGCTTCAAAATACATTTTTATTAAATATAACTTTTAAATTTAATACCAATTCTAACTTTACAACTGCAAAGCATAATTTAGTTTTATATGTATATATATATATATATATATATATATATATATATAATGTGTATATCGTTGAAGACAACAGAAATGTCATTAAATTTTTATGGTTAAACTGTATGAGGTATACAACGTTATCTCACAATATTTACACAATATGAAAGAGGTAAATATACGAACTACTGAAATATGTATAAAAGAATGGAATAACTGGACTATAGACGACATAATATGAGTTTCAAATGTAACATTTAAAGTGAAAAGTGATTGTTATTATTCTTGAGGACATGTATGGCGACATCGTCAATCAAAAGCGCACTATGTTTGTAATACGAGACTAATATGTCTGTCTCAAGGATTATCATCCGTAACAACAATAGATATTTACGTTATAAATATAAAATTAAGTAAAGTATGTGTTGAAAATAATACTATTTTCTCATAATAATATTTTTTTAGAATAATAAAGATATTACTATATTGGAATGATTGACAAGAAAATAAGATAAAAAGATATATTATTACTTACTAACAACTATATACTAGACACAAAAGACTGTTTTTCAATATATATATATATATATTATTAAGGCGTATAATATAACACATTTATATTTGTATAAAAAAATCTATTATATTCTAAAATAAACTATTATATTTAATAAAAAGTGTATTAGTTACTATTAACACTCATAATTACTTTTACAAGCTATTAAATCTTTTTTGAAAAAACAAAACTGAAAAGTCGAAGATAAAGTCGATGTGTAAATGAGAGATGAATATCACCGCGAGTGTAAATTAAAGCTCACTGAGTTAATCATGTTTAGAGCAACGATGTGTGCTAAGAGTGGTAAAGGATAAACTTTTTGAGGTCAGCGTTTAGTTAAAGTCAATTACTGTTCACTGAGACAAAAGTATAGTAAATTTAATGTTTAATTATAACATTAAAACTACTACACAGTATATATATATATATATATATATATATATATATATATATATATATATAATGGACTAATATTGCATT
The DNA here is from genome assembly GCA_034766995.1 of Acanthacorydalis orientalis. Classification (NCBI taxonomy): domain Eukaryota; kingdom Metazoa; phylum Arthropoda; class Insecta; order Megaloptera; family Corydalidae; genus Acanthacorydalis; species Acanthacorydalis orientalis. The sequence continues at coordinate 19,442,610 of CM068324.1, read as the reverse complement.
AATAGAGTTTTTAATCATAAAAAATACTATGAACCAAACTAATTTATAGTTTAATTTCATACTGTATATAAATGTTTAATTTCATACTGTAAAACTTTACTTCATTAAAAGGTAATATTTACTAAAATAATATTATTAAAATAAATTTATTAGTCAGACTATATATTAGATAGAGTGATAAGTACCCGTGTTTGACAAAAAAAACATTTTTTAAGAAAATTCTTTTATTTTTCAAGGTAATCTCCTTATAACTTTTTCGAACAGTATGGTTTATCATACTCCTTAAAATAAGTATTTACAATAGTGATGACTTCCGAATTTGATGCAAATCTTTTACTTCCGAGTCATTTCCTCAAGTTTGGAAACAGGAAAAGTCACTTTACTATAGGTGATTCAATTTAGGCTTCCACATGAAAGTATTAAAAGAGGTTAAGAAAAGTTATATTATTTTTTATTTAGCATTTTAGTTCAATTCAATATTAAAATATAAGTGAACTAAAATATTAAATGGGGAATAATATGTTTTTTTTTAATTTTTGCGTTTTTTTAATACTTTCATGTGGAAGCCTAAGTTGAATCACCCTATATATTTGATTCTAATATCAGAAGTTCTTATTTATCTACTTTTTACTCCTTATGTTATTTTATTTGCTAATTTTATCTGCTATTTTGAAATTGAAACAGTTAATATACATACATATATATATATACATACATACATACATATATATATATATATATATACACGCAACAACAGTAAAAATATTTCATATCCATTACGACCACCATTCATATGAAAACGAAAACTATAAGAAATTAGTAATAAAAAATATATGATACATGCAGTGAATCCATAAAACAGAGACGTTGGCGACATATGTGAAGGTTTTCTTAAGCCGATACCTGATAAGGGTGTTCATTTTAACATCCTGCAAATGGAACGTGTTACATATATGTATCCACGTCTATGACCACTATCAATAGGGGTTTGACCATTAAAAAAAATAAAAAAATATCAAACACGAAATGAATCATTTTTTTAACATCAAATGTGAATATACGGCCTACCTACAAAAAATATAACGACGGTTTTATGTTACAAAAACAAATCAATAATTTTATTACATATAACTTTATGAATACTGAGACGATGCAAAAACGTCGACCTTAATAATAATAATAAATATATATATATATATATATATATATATATATATATATATATATATATATATATATATATACATATTCATCATGTGAGGTCCATTTTCAATATTGGCAGGTAACTACTTAAGATATTAAATATATATATATATATATATATATATATATATATATATATATATATATATATAAACAGAGAAACCGTTTATTAATCAAAAAAAGACTTAATTCTTTAAAATAATTATTTGATTGTTTTCAGAAATGTTTACACGGAAAAATTTAAAAAAATGTACAATTTAATAAACATTCTTGAAAAAATTGTGTACTACAAATTTATAATGAGAACTAATAAAAAGTATCTATATTAAAAGATTATCTTATATTCCATTAGAAGGTTATATTGAAAAATCTCATCTCTATTTTGCAATAAAAAAAAATAGATTTCATGATATATATATACTGAAGTTTTTATTTTATTAGTAAATTTAATGAGAATGCAGTTAATAAAAATGTCTGTGCAAGTTATTTTTAATAATCTTTTTGAAAAGACTTACTGTTTAATGACGCCAATAAAAAATGTTCAATTACCTGTAACAAAAAGAAAATACATTTTTAATACAGATAGAAAGGAATTTCAATATAATGTATATAGTAAAATAATTAAAATAGTTAATTTAAAATTTAATAAGTAGTAATATTTTATAGATAAAACTGGATGTAAAATTATTTCATTAAAAAAAAATAAATTGGTTTTAAATAAAATTAGTTTAATAAAATACAAAATAGTTGAAATTGATATTGATTTTTTACAGCTACCACTTTTCGTACATTTTTATTTTATAGACAATTCCATTTCTTAGAAACAGCTTTCTTAATATTTGTTACTAGTATTACGTTTATTCATAGGTAAAATACTTGAACACAATTATAAATTAAATTTATTAACTTGAGATATTTATATATAATATTCTTCGGAAACAAATCAAATAAACCGAACATTAAAAAACTTTTAAAGTACATATATACATATATACATATATATATATATATATATATATATATATATATATATATATATATATATATATAAATAGAAATTAAGGAAATATAACTGTCTATCAACATTGTATAAATTACAAAGTAAACACTTCAACTCAAGAAAATGTCAATACGGAAACTATAGACATAACCTATATGTATATGTATATATATATATATATATATATATATATATATACTAATAAACTGTTTAAAGTCAATGAATGTCTGTTTACAAATCGTTTCTCTGCTGCGATAAATAAAAAGCATCCAACAACTTACCAATCACACACCTTCATTTAAAGACAAATACATTCACAAATAACACACCCACCTATGCATACAAATATATATATATATATATCAAAAACTTTCTCAATGGATCTTCAGTCTCATACCAAAGATCTATGCTTCCATAGCTTGTCATCTGTTCGCAACGTTGGTGAGTTTACAAACTCAATCTCAGTGTTGGGTTTTTGATTCCCAGAGTCCTTGAAGTGTTTTTTACCACCCTCGTGAAACACCCAAACCTCTTAAAATTCACTCGTCACGAGCTTAGCGGATGCTGTATTTGCGAGTGTGCGAATAATCTTTAACCCTTTCTTTGAAAACTCATTACCGAATTTTGTCTCAAACACAAACATGCGTGTGTATATATATATATATATATACATTACTTTTGTCATTTACATATTTTTCAAAATAAATTTTAAAGTGTGTGTGTGTTAAACAAATAATTTAATTTATTAAATTTTGTGCATATTTTTATGATTTAATTAATTGTTGATTATTAGACAATGCTCTAGTTTTGTATCTGTTTGATAAAAAAAGTATTTCTTATAACCAACTAACAGATGTTAAATTTTAAAGCTTAAAAAATTATTTAACAACTATGAGTACGTTAAAAAAATAATTATTTAAAGGAAAATTGAACACACTTCCTATTATAATTTAGAATCAAAGTGTAAATTTAATATAGCTTTAAAAAAATATCCAATATAAATTACGAATTTGATTGAAAATGTCTATACAATAGAATTGCACTTTCAGCGGATGTTTCAAACAGTAACTTTTCACTATACGCACATGATTAGTGATTCTGATGACGTGTTATAAGTTAAACTGAACAAAGAAGTGTTTACGAGGAGAAAAAAGGAAGCTGAAGACATAAAAGCATGGGTGTCCGCAAGGCACAGCCTATTTAAAAGATGATGTTTTTTTTCTCGACGTTCTCTTAAGTGATCAATATATTAAGGGTATTTAAGAATAAATCGACGCTTTTTTCCTTTATTAAAGAGCTAAGTCGCTCATTTTATCGAATCCAGCGAAACGTACTTCTTTACGACCAAAAATTTTAGATAGAGGATACGATAGCAATTTGAAATATATATATATATATATATATATATATATATATATATATATATATATATATATATATATATGGCTATAAAAACGTTCAAACAGCATGTGGTTGCTTTAGAGTCGATCGTCTTTGAAGACGAAACACTCTTCTTTTGATGTTATTTTATTGTTCATAGCAACTCGTATTTCTCAACAAGGGATTCTATGTACGCACAAATAGACTAAATATATACGAGGGAACGTGTATATTCTTTCCAAATAATTGCGAATTATTCCTTCTTATATACTTATTTTTCGCAATCCATTCAAGCAAAGTCCAAATAAACGAGATTTTTCTGTACGTATCTAATAATATACATTCATGTATTCGTTTTTATATACATTCATACATACACACATACATACACACACATATATACATATATATATATATATATATATTTGTGTATGTGTGTATTTGAAATTATGAAGATTTTAATTGTATAAGCTTTTAATATAAAAATTATTTTTTCAGTAATGATATCTTTATTTAACCTTAAATGTAGATTCGTTTAAAAAATGATTATCTAGTTAAAATATTAAAATTTATATAAATTTGAGTTAATACTGTAGTTTGATATTGAATAGAAAATTATATTATAGCTTCAACTTTACAAATTACATTTATCTGAACTTGGTTCAATTTTTATGAGTTGTTGAAGAATAGAAAGATATTATCAGCATGGATGAAGAAAAAAATTGTCTACATTAAGATACCTATCAAAATTTCATCCATATATAATCAAAGATTTCTGCCTATAAAAAATATCTTCTAGCAAAGTAAGATAACAAATATAAAAGCCATTAACAAAAAAAGCATTGAATAAAAATTTACTATACTGAAAATATTACCAGTGATGAATGTATGTTCTTAAATACTTTAAATATATTACTTCACATGATATAGATATATAAGATTATTAGATATTTCGGTTTGACTAGAATTTGAAATGATTTATTACGAAATGAGTTCATTAACATACATTATAATAATATATTTGCTAATTAATAAACTATTTAAGATAAATAACATTTAATTATTTAATGCGAATTTTAATATTTTAAGTAGTATTTAAATATCTTCATAGTTTTATTTAAGTTTTAAATATTTAAATATACAATATTTTTATTCATGAAATTATTATAAACGAATTGAATTTAAGCTACTTACAAATACAGACTTCACTAATATATATTAATAAATTTATATAAAAAATATGAATATAAATTTACAAATCTTTCTTTGCTGTCAATAAAAAAAATGTTTTTAAATAATTTTTTTTGAAACTACAATAATCTGCTTATCAAAAATTCAATAAAATTATAAAGATACGCAAGTATTCTTTTTGTCACTTGAAAAGTGAACTCAAGACACGAAACATTTTGAGGATTACCGTATAAAACCCACAAATGTAGTGCTGAATCACGTCCTATGCGTATTTTGAGTGATGATAGCAGATAATGGTTATTTGAAAAATAATGCGGGAGGTTTCTTTCTTGTTCAACGTATCAATTAATCTTTTATTCGCTACTTTTTTTAAAAGAGTACATACACAGAAAAACTTTTCTGTTTACGTAAGCATTAAACTTTATACTTATATATATATATATATATATATATATATATATATATATATATATATTCATATATAAAGAATAAAGTATGTAAAATCTACAAAGAAGTCAACCATATATGTAAGAACAATTATTTTAATTACTTTAGAATTCAAAAAGAAAACTATCTTAAGTAACATTTTAATTACATTTTTAGAAAATCAAATAGAATATTTAAATTTAATATTAAGGTTGGTCGGTTGTTTTAAGGCTTTTCGACAGCTAAGGTCATTAGCGCCCGAACACAAATATAATTAAAAACCACGCACTGTGTTGTGATGTATAAAATATGTAAAAAATGCTAAAACAGTGAAAAAAGCCTGAAAATTCATTAGAAGTTCATCTACTCAAAGCAGTCATCTTTTTTCTGCAAGGAATTCGCCAGTTAACCAAAATAATGTAAAATAATGGAATGATTTTGAAGATTGAAATGTATTACATTTTTCCGTAAACATTCAGTTTCTATAAAAAAGATACCGAATTAATTTGTATATATAATATATAAAATAATCATCGCTAATCAAGCTTAGTAAATTTTGGTATCATGTCATTTAAAAATAATTATTAATAGTTTATCGCAGGAAGATATTAATATATATATATATATATATATATATATATATACATATAACATCACTTTTAATTACTAATCACTTTTTATCAATTATGAAGTTATTCACTGATTAAACTTATTTTTCAAAATACCAGTTAATATGTACTTAATGTTAATATGAAAAAATGTATATATTTTGTCCGAGTATTTACAATGAATACTTTATAAAAGAAAAATGAAAAATTATTCAATAATCTAAATATAAAACTCGATACACACTATATATATGTACATATATATATATATATATATATATATATATATATATATATATATATATATATTTCAAGCTTTATAATCATCGTATTTGTATTGATATGAGTATAATTTTGTTTCGAATATGGTTATTTGATCTGTTTGATTTTATGCCTACGCATTGGAAATTTTAATTAAAGGTCTCTCGGCGTGGTTCTGTAAAATATGTAAGTTGCTACATATAAATTATAATATTAAATCGAAACAGGAATTTATTTATTTTACTAATGAAACGTTTCTTTATGTTTTCAATTATACGTAATCGTGAATATATATATATATATATATATATATATATATATATATATATATATATATATATATATATATATATATATAGAGAGAGAAGATAATTCAGTTTGAGTTATTTTTATAATGTTCGTTTTTTATTAAAGAAAAAGAAGGAACATTAACAAATGTTTTTATTTGGATCCGATTATAAAATTAAGTTATTTATGTAAATATAGAATTCTGTAATACTTGTTGATTACTAGATTATATTTTTAAAATGTTATGGCAGAATTTTGCATAAATTTTATGAAAAAAAAAACTTAATCGAAAATTTATGATTAGAAAAATGCAAATATGTTTGCTGAAAAATAAGATTTTGAAATAAATAAAAGTATTCTAAAAATTTTAAATCATCTATATCAGTGATGTAAAAAATGGGTAAAGTGTGTTGATAATATTATGTCAAGTTTTGTTTCTAGTTTGTTGAAATATTTAAAACAAATATATTCAGCTTTTATCTTTTCAAAACCTGAAACACTGACAATTTTCACATAAATAAAGAGAACAAGACGTCCTGTACTTTTCTACAGCCATAAACAACATCACGTTACTGTACAATAAACTTAAAAAGTTTTCAAGTCCCAAAATTTCTTGTCGATTTATATCACAAAACTAACACACTAAAAGGAATTCCCCTTAGGAATGATTTTTCTATATCCAACATATATATATATATATATATATATATATATATATATATATATATATATATATATGATTTTAACTTATCTGTCAAGTTTCCATCTAATATAATAATATGTAATTCATTCTAAGATATTCGATACACAAAAGGTTATTATCGATTCTAGACAGCTTTCTTTTCAACAAAATAAGCATTCTTTCGCATAGGTCAGCATTTAAAGACTCTCAAAGTTAGTTTTAAAATAAACTTAGTTCGAATTTTAATTCTTTTTTAAACAAATCTTAACTGATTTTGTTTGAAGAAAGTTTGTCGTATAAAATGTATTAACATAATTGAATTATTAAATTTATTAAATTCATTATAGGAGAAATATATATAGAATGTAAATATAGATTATAAAAATTACGTTTGTAGTTAATTTATATATATATATATATATATATATATATATACATAAGTATATAATGATTATTGTGAATCATATTCGACAACAAATATTTAGCTACGATTTGTTGACTAAAACGTAAACACATTAGTATGATACGAAATTTTCACACAATCAACATTAATCAGTATTCCATCATTGAATGTTCATAGGCTTTCAAGTATCTTAAAGGCAAGTTCTTAGTCGATCCATAACTAACTATGCCCAAACAAGGGTGATATGAATTCCATCCCTCAAGGCATAAAGACGTACAGCACGGGTCAGACACGAGGCCAAATCTGAGTGATGGAGGAATGACGATGGTGGCGGTCGACATTGGTCAGTGCGGTCTGGAGTTGACCACTAATCTAGTTATGGCAGGGTAACGCTATCCTTTCTAGTACACTAGTCGCTTGCTTGATGGATCTGTCTTATAGTTGTCCACTAAGTTAACACAAACATATACACAACAACTTTATCTATATATATATATATATATATATATATATATATATATATATATGTATGTATGTATGTATGTATACAGGAAATGATCGGAAAGTAAAACAAATCTAGATCCAAGGAGGAATAACCTAAAACATTTGATGTACCTCTTTGTTATAATAACATTTGATATACCTCTTTGTTATATCCATGGATCAAATTTTCAATTAAATATATATTTCTTTGAAGAAATTAAAGATCCTTTGAACTATATTAATTCTGAACATAACCATAAACTAATCAATTACTATCAAAACTTCAATCAGAAGAAGTGTAAATTATATAAACTTATTGTGTCATTGTAATATTAAAATACTGAATTTCTATTCTGTCAAAATAAACATTTACAATCTGAAAAACTGTATTATTCTGCGTATTAATTCTAAAAAAACTAGTGTTTTGTATTATTTGTAAAACATGTAGAAAGAAAACGTACAAGATTTTCACAAAACAAATGCATTTCATTGAATATTTAATATGAAAATTACATTTCAGTCTGCTTTTTACACACACACACACACACATATATATATATATATATATATATATATATATATATATATATGTAGATGTGTGGATGGGAGTGGATGCGTATAATAAATTATCAATAAAAATGTATTATTATAAAAATCATCAATATTTATGAAAGAATATCAAACATTGTATTTCAAATAATATAAAAATTAAATAACATCAGTCTGGTTATTATATATATATATATATATATATATATATTTATATATATATATATATACATATACACACACATATATGTGTGTATATGTATGTATATTCGAGAATCTAAATAATCTACAATATCCTATAGGTTTCCACTATCTCCTACTGCATATAAATCATTATATTACTTCAGTGAACAATAATGAATATCTAAAATTATATTGCATTTGAATTTACATTATAGGAGAACTATTAAAATGTATATGCTTATATAGTTATAGATCGTTACTAACTGTTACTTGCAATTAGGGAACAATTAAGAACATTCCGTTGATATCTTACTAATTAATTTTATCATTGTTTTTCCATTACTCTGTTTCAATTATATATTTTATTAAAAAGAACATTATTTGTTTACACAAAATACATACATACACACACACATGTGTATATACACACAAGTAAATATTCATTTACATCTCTCTATTCGATTTTTGATACCAAATACAAAAATAAACATTTTCCGTTAACAATAAAATAGAAAAACAGAAATTAATGCTATTTGTAGAGACATTCATAGAAAACGTACATAATTACAAACATTAATATACTTGTATATATATATATATATATATATATACATATATATGTGCCCAGTTAGATAATATTATTGTCTAAAGTACGTGAGCGCAAATTCCCAAATTCAACAAGCGCAAACTTAAAACGGATGCGTTGAAAATAAGGAAGCCAGTTTGCCACAGGAACTGTAATACAATTTCAGGACAAGTATCCTGTGTGCGAAGATAGTTGATTTTAGGTTGATAATGTTTCAAGAACGGTTCGAGTATGACTTATGTTGATTTTATGAATTTTGGATAAACGATTCATAAAATGTTTTTCATATAATTTCATAGAAAAATAAAACATTATGTATGTATTTATACACATTTTCCTTAAACATACGCCTATATATATGCATATATATATATATATATATTTAAAACTTATTTATTGCAGCGTTATCATACATTAATAATTTTAATATAGGTATATATTTTTTAAACTACATTCCATTTTTTTTAATTAATAATTAATATTCATTAAGATCAATCAGTATTCATATCTATTCATAAATATATTTATTATTTAAATAATATTTGAAAATAAAATAAAGTTTAAAATGAACTTATTTTATCACATATATATATATATATATACGTATTGTGTTTGTATGTCTGTATATAAACACAAAAAATGAATTTCTATTTGTGGTAACACACAGGAAACGATGTCACAAATATTTACTGTTTAGTATACAAATGAAGATGTTGCGTGGTATGTTTTCATTTAGTTGGTTAAGTCCTTGTATACAACCAATTAAGATACTCGGAGATGGCTTACACATGGATTTAATACATAGAGTAATGAACAGTAACTGACGAATTTACAAGGGATACAACATTGACTCCATACCCGTTTTACTTGGACCATACCACCTTGGGGCACTGTCGTTCAGGCGTATAAACGTCGTCTGTCTTTCTTCGAATATAACCTCCGGTAATGTAATCGATATTTCATAGATGTTATCAGTTACGAAACTCGTCTTTAATAACAGATTAGTTAATTACAACTTTTCATCCGTTGACAGTGCGAGTTTCAAGTAATTTTGATACAATTCTCCATAGTACAATAAAAGAAAGTAATTTAAACATACACATTATGTGTGTGTATATATATATATATATATGTACAAATGAATATTATCACAAAACCAAGAAAAATAGTTATAAATGCTACCAAACATATAGTTGTACATTAATTAATATCTCACAACAATAATGAGAATCTGTCTAGACGTTTACTACTGAAATATGTATCATTGCTTTGAGTGTTAACCCAAACATATAGATTTTCTCAATTTCATATATGAATAAGCATCAATTTCATGATGCTTCAGTAAGCACTTCATTAAAATTTGAGGTGAAATTAGTCTCAAATATTATATATATATATATATATATATATATATATATATATATATATGTGTGTGTGTGTGTGTGTGTGTGTGTGTACATGTGTTAATATCATAAATTTAGAAAAAAAATAATCATAGAGTGTAATTTCAACAAAACTAATAAAATATTATGAAGAATAAAAAATTAAAATCATACATAAAACAATAGTAAGCGAGAAATTTTAAGAAATTATTTTATTAACCTGTATTTAATAAATATGTTTACTTTTCTATGAGTTTTAAGAAAAATATTTCTATTTAATCCTTTCGCTGCGTCGAAATCTAATCCAGAGTACACGTGGCAAACAGTAGATAATCAAATGTGACTGACACCTTTAGGCTTCAACAGCACCATCTCGAAAATATCAATTGTGAGCCTATAGCACTGTACAAGCGATATGAGTTGACCGGCTAAAGACCCATATAGCAACGAAAAGGTTAATAAACATGTTATATGTGAAAACTTATTATAAAATAAAAATGTGTGAATTAATTTCACACAAAACACACACACAGACAGACAGGGACACTAGATATTTAATTAAATATAAAGAAAATTTATATTGATTAAGCAATATGTAATTATTTGAATTGATTGAAACTTTACTGACAAATTTATTTTTATTTTAATGCATATAACGTACATATTTTATCAAACACTTACATCTATTAGGTCTAACAATATTTTGACAAGTGATAAAAATATCATCCTAAGTATTCTATACATTATTTGAAAACCATTTTGTAAGAAATGTTTATGTACATAATCTTCACTCTAAATAGATACACTCAAAGCTTACCAACCCAAAAAACTGGTTGATCGTTTCACTGAACGAAACGTTAAAATATAACAAGCTTACATAAAGGTTTAAAGCTAGCAAGGTGTACCATGTATTTAAGTATATACCATATTTGTAGAATCACTTCTTTATCATATATATATATATATATATATATATATATATATATATTTCTATACATACAATTGTATTTACAAAGTACTTGATGGTAAACATTTGCAGTGCTGGAGTATAAAACATATATATAACATGTTGGGTCACGAAATCCATGACACGAAATTAATGTTTCGAATGTCTCGATATCTCACACGATTTCTTATAATATATATATATATATATATATATATATATATATATATATATATATATATATATATATATATATATATATATATTGTATATATGTACGTGTGTACGCTTGTAATGAACACATTTATATTTTAAAAAGATATTATAACTGTGTAATATTTTCATTACACTTTTAGGCGAATTATAATATTTTCCATGTACAATAATATATTATTTTACTTATCTGTTTGATAAATGATAAGTTTTTATTAATCTCAGTCATTTGCGTGAGTTTTATGACAAATTATATAAACTTACATTAATTATAGGTTGATATCTTATGACAAATATTACAAATTAAATTATTCTTATGATTAATTTAATAAATATGTAAAACTGAACCGTAATTCAACATTTTAAACTATCCATATAAAGTCAACGAAAAAGAATAAGAATATTGATGTCGGTTATTAAACATTTTAATTTAAATAATGTTTTGAACATGATTATTCCAAAGTAAAAATTAATAAGAGGTGAATATTTGTTTGCTTTAAATAGTGCTCTTAGAATAAAAAATATTAACTCAATTTTATTTTTTTTAAGAAGAAAACATTACAAGTATGTACCTCATTAATCCCACAAAAAATAGACACAAATCGAAGAAAACAGAATTTTAAATGCCAGTATGATTATTTTTAAATAAAATTTAAAAATAAATTTATTAAATAAGGTATTATGTTGGTAGGAAAATAATTGCGGTTTATGGCCTACAAAATCATATACATTTTTCTCTTTTTTGATTTTTCTGTTTTAAGCGGTGCAGAACTGTTGGACGTTAGAACAGACTGAGAACTGTTGGACGTAAAATGAATAAACTTTGATTTATGCATGAGAAATAAATTAATTATTTATAAGTAAGTGCAATATGTACATCACATTATTATGTTAAAATTATTTTGGATTATTTAAAACTAAGAAAATTCATTTTTAAACTCTAAAATATCAATTAGAATTGATATACGTTTAAATCATATACATACATATATATATATATATATATATATATATATATATATATATATATATATATATATATATATATTAAATACAGAAGTGAATATATATTTATAAAAGACTTTTTATCAATGTAAAACATCTCTCGAACACTTAATGAACTTCGATCTCAGCATTTACAAATAAAAATCTAAAAAACAGAGAGTCAGAGAAAATATAGATAAAGTAGCATCCAGTTAAAAAAAATGATAAAAAATTTAATATAAATGTCATAACGTTTGTGTTCGTTTATATTTTTATATTTTAATGAACTGATAACAATCGATACGTGTATAACTCTAAAAAGCATTAATTGGTACATACATTTTTCATTTTCCAATCTGATTGAACTCAGTCAAGTTGTTATTTATTTTTTAAAGTATACGATTATTACAAAGAGCCTTTAACTCTAAGTTTTGTATATCACGTAATACTTGTACAAAAATGAATATATATATATATATATATATATAAATATATATATATATATATATATATATATTCATTTTTGTACAAGTATATAAAAATATCAAAAAGTAGTAAACTTTTCAGAACTAGAGTATATATCAGATATAAGAATTTAAAAGTTTAAAACACCAGACAAGAAAAACTGCACAAAGTTTGATAAAAACAAAATAAGTGATTTTTTTAACAAACAGCCAGTTGTTTATAAACACAGACGTCGTTTAAGTAAACAACTTTTAATATTCTCACCAGTGACTGATACATGAAAGTTTTTTTTTCTTAACGGCCAAACGACTAAACGATTGACTATTTATTCAGAATATTCCGAAAGTTTAAAAAAATGTTTGTATGTATCAGTAATATCAATTCCCAATGCTTTATCAAACACGGTTCTATATCAGTTATAGTCAAAAATAAATTTGAAAAATACAAATCTGAAAATAGTTAATACTTGTGTGGTCTTATATATTTGTTTACATTAAAATTGGATAAAAATTACAACTACAAATTAAATGTTAAAAATTAAATTGAAAATAGTACTAATTCAGATATAATATGGTAAAAAAACATTTCTTAATTAAGAGAAAATGAAAAAAAAATGTTTTTTTCAAATGTAAACAAACTTTTTTGTCCCTTAAAATAGAAAAGATTTGTATAACAAAAATGTGCACTAAAATCGTATTACTGAATGTATAAAAACATATTCTACCATTCGCTTTATAATAATTGACACATCTAACATTTTATTGTCATTTTTTTCATGTTACATTTTTTTTCTTATTTTACATTTCTAAGACTTTCATTTCTTTTTCAACAATGCACAGACACAATTTTCATTTTATAAATGAAACTTAGCGAAAATTAAATAATAAAAATTTACTGCTAATAAGATTTAAAAAAAAAACTTTATATATATATATTAAACGTACAATGCTAGTGAATAGTTACAGCCAATGAAAAACTTCCCCCCGGATTTCTGGGACACAGAAGAAAGAAAATACAAACGAGTGCAAGAACAGACATATTCATATACATACATATATATATATATATATATATATATATATATATATATATATATATGAATATACATAGAAGTTTTAACGCTCACAGTCAAGCTCACTCGCATAAGTAAACGGGGTAGCATATTTTCTGAATCTCTCTTATGGCAGGAAGTGAAAAATCTTTTCCTCGAACGTGTTTATACTGGAATTTTCAATATAAAAATATGCGATTTCAATAGATTTCGCGAAACTTTCATGCCACTTTTCATGCTCAATTCTAATGAATTTTATTTACGCATTTTTCCATTTGACGGTTAACGGTTCGATTCTCAAACTACTTTCACCTGCACGTGTATGTAAAATGAATACATAAATATGTACACATATATATCCATCTCTATTTCTCTCTCTCTCTATATATATGTATATATATATATATATATATATATATTAGGTTGATAGGAAAATAACTACAGTTTTTGTTTTCTGAATTCCAATATTATTTTATTTCAATTTTTAGAAATGTCATTTCATCATATTCATGTTAATATCATTTTAAAGTGCATTTTTCGGTCTATATTTTCGTAAGATCGACTTTGGTTCTCTTATTAATTTTGTTTCAAATTGGGCTATTGAATTAAAGATGGAAAAGAAGTAAATAAGAGCAAATTTTTGTATGAGTTTAAAACTAGTGATGAAGCATCAGAACTGGTCGTAAACTAAACGATGCTTTTGGCGTCTGTATTGTTACAGTACGGTGCAATGGTGGTTTCAAAAATTTTCTATTGAGAACGAGAGCTTTGAAGATAAAAAATGTCACTGGCGTCCTTCTTCAGTTCATAACGACCAACTGAAGGCGTTATTGGAATCAAAACCACACACAACAATTCAAGAGCTTGCACAAAAATTAGGCGTCAGACATCCAACAGCTCTAAACCACTTAAAAAAATTTAATTAAAAAATGTATATAAATTTGAATGTCAAAAACCGCATTTATATTTCTACCAACCTAATATATATAAGAATAAATGATAAGAAAATTAAAAATATGAACATTTTTCAATTATACACCTTATGTAATTCTATAAAGTAATAAAAATATATAAATGTTCTTGTATTTAAATTTAAAATAATTTCATCTTCTTCTATAAAGATACTGTTAAGATATTTTATATTGAAACGTATTAATTTATAAATTTTCCTGATAAATTCCACAAACACATATATATGTAGATTGCTTTTACATTATTAAGTCAAGTAATTGAAATATCTCGATGTAAAAGTAATTTTAAATATACTATACGTTTACTATCTAAAAAATTCAAGTAAATAATAATCTAATTATATCGTTTTGTTAAAGTAACACTGATGATGAAGATTTATTATCATTTTAACAATAAATAAATCAATATCATTACTTTACATTTATATTTAATGAATTTAATATTATTTTAACTTGATATTGAAATTCTAACGATTCTAATATATCAATTATTTTAGTAATTACGCGAAAATATAAATAATAAATAATTCGACAAATTAACATAAATATATATTAGTTTGTAAAAGTACTAAAACTCTACAATCAACAGTAAGGTAAATATTCGCTAGTAAGTTATACAGTGGATATGAATAAACGACCTTTGAAATGAAAAACAGTTGGACAAACAGTTTGACTATGTTGCAAAGTTCAATTATAATCGTAATGGAATGTGAAACGTACATACACCTGAAAATGACGTAATGAATGCTATCAAAGAAATATTTAAAGGACCAATGCCTAAGAGGTTCGAAGTAGGTCGTAAATTATGAAAAATAAGAAGAATTACGATGCAGATAAAAAAAGTAAGTTTTCCTTTTTTATAATCAAAGAAGTGAAATATTGGATCAACTTACACATTTGAATTGCTCTGTGAGACTTGTATATTTCGAATAAAGATAAAAGTTTATGAAGGTTTCATACTTCCAGAGACGCCTCGTTCTGTAGGTATGCAATGGATATGTATTTGTTACATCAAAGAACAAGTTGGATATTTTTATAAATGTGTCATTACTTCTTGATATTTTCTCGTTTCAGTTCTTCGCAGTTTTTTTTTTGTTTTGACGTTATCTTGTTTTTTTAGTATAATTTCCCAGACTCGAATGTATTTTAAACATATACAGACGCATTCTAACTCCCATACGTACATATATATATATATATATATATATATATATGTATATGTGTATGTATTAAATGAAATGTAAGAGCTCGTTACTGTAACAAACAAAACGAGAGACCATTTATATGTAGCTTTATAATGAATAAAAATGTAGACAATTATATATATATATATATATAAATATATATATAAATTTCATAAAAGTAGAAAAAGTATCTAGTGAAAAAAATAAAATACTAACATATGGATTTTGAAATGTCAATTTAAAGCAAAATATTTTTTAGTCGAAATGAATTTCATTTAATGAATATTCAATTCAGAAGATTATTATACCGTTCTTTATGGGGTAAATCAAGGAATATATTCATTAATATAGTTTAAAATATATAATTACTCGTTACTCAGTCCAATTGAAATGACTATTGTTGAATACAAATATCTGAGTTTTGCTTTATACTTTTTCATATATAAAATGAAATAACAGTTCAAAAAATAATTAAATTTGAGTTTCTTGAAAAAATATTTACAAAAAGAAATCACGAAACCCACATAGCGGAAAAAAGTTTATACGAATTGACAAACAAATAATTATTATCTCAATATTGAATAATATTTACAAACATTTGCCAATCATAAAAATCGAGCACATAAAGAAAAAACAATTTCAATGAAAATGCAATGACACGAGAAAAAAAATTAAAAAAATAAAAATGAAAAAAAATATGTATTAGGCTGAGATCACCGCAAAACAAAAATAAAATCCGAAATATGTACATTTCCGATGGGGTAAAAGCTGCCAGTACTGCCTGGTGAGGGTTCGGCAGCCAACTATGGTGGCTGACGTGCATATGGAATGGTATACGATTGTGTACGGCGACGGGCGGTGGCTCGATGGGGCAAATGGCCGAGCAGCAGAATGGCGCGTGCGGAGTTACGGGGGTGGATTCACACGGTGGCAGCAGTCGAGTGGGGGCGCGGAACACGCATTATGAATTCTGCGTCCAATTACGTGGACCGCTTTGTAGCTCGAACCGGACTGTCAGTGAGTGACTGCGGGTAGGCCTTGGTTCAAGGCAAAACGCATCATTTATTCATAATCGGTATGGCACGGTTTTCATGTCAAAAAGAATTTGTTACAATTCGCCGCCGACCTACATTCATCTATAGATATAAGTTTCGATGAATACTTTATAGTTCAAATACATATTATATTCGTAAACAGATGGCCAAAAACGTTCAATCAGTAATTACCAATCAGTTTTCCTCCTCGAAAACGCATTCCCAATACACATTTCATTTTAGTTAAAGTAAAACACTTTTTTAAATATAAAAACAGATCGTTTATACATTCATACATACATACATACATTCATATATATATATATATATATATATATATATATATATATATATATATATATATAAAGCAAATCCCTAAATACTATAATTAAAAATTGATAGACAATTTGTATCATTCTAATATAATTTGTTAAAAACGCATCAAAGATTTGTCTCCACAATATAAAAATTACCTACTTTAAAGTAAGAATATACGAAATGAAAAAATATTTGTAGGAAAATATAATTTTAGGCCGTATTAGTGAATGTTAATTAATTGTATAAGAAAAAATAATTATTAAATAGCTACAGATGATAAAATGAAAATAATAAAATTAGCTATATACCACAAGTTCAATCCATCAAATGTTTTTCACTTTCCATTCTATTAGAAATAAAAAAGTAAATTGTGTTACACTGAAATATGCGTATACTTTCAGAAAACTATTAAATTACAACTATCAGTAGATGATGTTTCATTACGATAAATGAAGAATCCCAAATCTCGATCAATTCTATATAAATGGGTGTTGAACATGAAAGCACATGATTTCATGCATAATTATTATGTCTATTACAAGATGTGAACTTAGTAGAAACGTTCAATGAGATTTCATACAATTACATTTGAAGAGATGAAGCTTTCAGATATAATAATTCATTATAACCTTATACGAATCTCTAATTATGTTCAAACACTTTAAATGTGTTTTTTTTTTATCTTTCTGTTTTTAACATATTTACAAACTCATATTAATATATATATATACAACTTAATTAAAATTTAAAAAAAACAGACGGAAATTTTGTTTCTAACATAAAATATAATAATTTGAGAAAATAAAAATATTTTTCATATGAATTCAAATAAAAATTAAAAATAAATGTTTAATTTTATCAAACTAACATTTTAATTTCGTTTCATAAAATATTTATTTTGTAAATAAACAAAAAGGACATTTATTTTGAACATTACACGAATAAACTTTTTTAGCAAAGACATGTAAAAATAATGTTTTTGTTATAAACAAACTTACATTTTGAAAAATTATATATTTATATAAGAAATTAAATACTTAAATAAACCAAAATGAATTTTAATACAAGTTATTAAGATTAATAAGTTAAATTAGATATTTGGTATCAATTTAAGTGGAAACAAAACATGGCGACATTATCATAAACGTATGGAAATGAGTGGAAAACAAAACAAGAGGGAAAAAATA
The DNA here is from genome assembly GCA_034766995.1 of Acanthacorydalis orientalis. Taxonomy (NCBI): domain Eukaryota; kingdom Metazoa; phylum Arthropoda; class Insecta; order Megaloptera; family Corydalidae; genus Acanthacorydalis; species Acanthacorydalis orientalis. The sequence continues at coordinate 19,423,632 of CM068324.1, read as the reverse complement.
GAAACGACGCTTGGAAAATTCGTGTGCGTCGCACGGAATTTGTGTCAATGGATTTAACTTCGAAGTTTGCATGATAACTGGGCACACTGACGTTAGATTGTTTCGATTGAATTAATCTTGAAAACGCAAACCGATTTGATTTCAGAAAACAAACAGGAAATCAAGAATCATGCAACATTAACACCGAAAATATATTTTCATTTTATTTTTCTATCAGAATATTATAATTAAGTAAAAGTAAATAAGGTATGTATGTATATATATATATGTGTGTCTATACCACTAAAAAAAAATCTTGTATAGTTTTATTATGTTTTTTTTTTAAAAAAAATACGTATAACTATTAGTCAACATGCAATCATGCTAATCATTTAACAATGACCAATTCATATATAAACGATATAGAATGAATGTATGGTAAAAATGTAGTTTTATTTTCAAACAACTTCATCTGCAAATAAAATTATTTATAACATAATAAAAAAATACAAATCATATTTCAAAAGACATCTTTTGATATAAAACATTTGTACAGTTGTATTATGATATCTTAAGAGAATAGTTATTTAAGCACTTATAACAATTGTATTTATAATAATAATAAATATAGCATTGTTATATTTAAGTCTATTATCAAGAATGTATAATAGTCACAACAATATTATTATAATTTAAATAAATTACACATCGTTGCTTTCTTTAAGTGTTATACGAAAAAAAATAACTTTATAAAGTGCTGTAAATATGTATCGGATAATCATCTCGTCGTTTGCATAAATTGACTTCTTACTGAGCTATATAAAAATAACTTACATACTATGCTCAATGCCAAATGTTTCATTGATTTTATAAAAAAAAAACAACATTAAGTTATATTTAGTTTATAATTTGGTTAAAATTCAAAGTAAACGGTCACACACCACGCGAATAGAAACTGAATAGTGGATTAGAACTTTACAAAATTTCACCATTTTAATTTATTTTATTATGTTTATCAATTCATATCAATACAAATGAATTAATTTTCAATTTATTTCTTTACTCTTAGGTTTTTCTAATTTATTTTAGCCATACACATGATATGTTCCTATTATAAATCTTTCTCTCTCTATATATATATATACATATATATATATATATATATATATATATATATATATATATGACCATGTGTGGCAGCATTCGTGTATGATAATCAAAAGAGAGGTGTAAAAATTTATTTGACTTCAAGAAAGAAAACATAAAGCAGCAGTGATTTTTCATTTTGTTTGCAATACAGTGTGTGTGATGCTGGCACACATACATTTTTGTTTTGAACACACAACAAACAAAGAAGGAGAGACAAACAAAAGAGTACGAAAACAAACAAACGCAAACGAGAAAAACAAATTTTGCCCTATGGTACAACGCGGGTAAAATTTTTTTCGTCTCCTAGGTGAAGGGGAAATGAATACATCCTGTATTGTTATAGTTGAGTGCCACAAACTCTGACAATGTTCCTTATTGTTTGCTATTCACTGTTACGACGAATTAAATGGCCACATGTTCGTTGACATTGTTTTAACACTTTCGACACACATGACTTAATACCATAGGCGTAGGTTTAATCACCATATATATATATACCACAGGTATATTATTCCAAACTAAAATTAGTTTCACAACAATTTATGAATAGTCAGATGAACTTCTAAGGAAACTATTTTATGATATGACAAAACAATTTAATCAATAAATATCATAAAACTGTAGGAGATACTTTGATTTATAATAAATAAGCTGTCAAATATTATTTTCTTTCAAAATTATGAATATATATTATAATATTGTTACAGATAATAATAAATAAACAGAAAATATTCATGTAACAGTTAAGTAATAAATGAAAAACAAAAAATATGATTACGCATATTTAGTTTAGTAATAATTTTATAGAAATATACAATAAACATTTGTTCTAAAATACTTAATAATTATTAGACTAAAGCTATTCTGTAACATAATAAATATTTATACTAAATATAAAATTATTTTTTTCTTATCAATACCACACTGTTTAAAATTTGAAAAATTATTCAATTCTATAATATTTTGTTAATAAACTAATATGTGTATTATTTAAATATCTGTAACTTTTAATATATATATATATATATATATATATATATATATATATATATATATATATATATATAAAGATGAAAGCTTCTGCTTTGTAATAGTTATTTAATATGAAAATAAAGAACACATATTTTATCGTTTAAAACCACTCATAATAAATTCATAACCTCTCATCATGTAGCATTAATGTACAACATTTATTTGTGCGTAAAAAGAAAAAAGTAGAAACATAAATAATGCGTTGAACTCAACTTTTTTCAGTGAAACGATGATTCTAATTTCAGCGATTATGTGTAAAAAAATATATGTGGGCAGATAGACATGTAAAGAAGGCTTGTATGAACAAAGGTGGCTATTTAAGTGAAAAAAAAACTTTTTGCCACACACAACCACCGACAGGCTGTAGAACAGAAAAAAACGAATACTTAATTCTATACAACGTTCGAGAAGCAAAAGAGGAGGAAAAAAACGTGTAACATCGCTTATTTCACACGAAACGCCCCATATATTTATTCAGTTAAAGTACGCCGAAAAAAAATCTAGTAATATTTTATGTAAAAAATCAAAACTTTTATAATGTGCTGCATTTTTTATGGCAGACGCGGTGAACAATTTTTGCCTACTCTTAACCCCAATCGTCTACCATTATTTTTCCAAGACGTTTCAGTTCTCTACTCGGCAAAAGAAAGTTTTGTATAGAACAACGGATACCTTGTTATTTTCATACAATACTTTACTTCCTTATTTCTTGTAACTCGATCATTGTTCTTATATATATATATATATACGCTGTTTGCTGTTGTTCACTTCTTTGTCCAACACCTTGTAACGAAATGAAAGAACCTAACGGTATAAAGATACACACATGCACATACATACATATATATATATATATATATATATATATATATATATATATATATATATATATATATATATATATATATAGACGTAACGCTCTGTGCGTTGTTAATAAAATGCTTGATCTACTACTCAGATACATTTTTTCAAGATCTTAAATTTCTTATACATACAGAGATACACGAATTCAACCGAAGTTATATTAAGAACAAAACGTCTAACAGACTTTTTTTAATAAAATACGATATTTATTTACATACTAAATTAAGTACAATAACAGACTCTACTTCTTTACTTCTATACATATTTAATAAACATCTATATTTTAATTGTTACATATTAATTAATTCTATAGAACAAAATTTATTTTTATATTATATTAAATACTTAAATCGGATAAAAATTAGAAAGAGTTATTGATTATTTCGACTAATTTTGCAATTATTTAAATTCAAATTTAATTTACATTTATACAATTTAAATTAAAATCTATATTTATATAACTGTACTAATTCATATAACGAAAATCAAATTAAAAAATGTCATTTACACTTAATTAAATTTTAAAATATAACATGTGTTAAGGTACAGATTTTTTAAAACTTATCCATTTGTTTATATTTCAAAATAGAATAATTAAATATTTCTTAACTCGATTGAATATTTTATTGTACTGTGTCATTTAATTTAACGTTTTGAAAAGAAACCATATTTATATATTTATATATATATATATATATATATATATATATATGAATGTATGTCAAAACGAACCTTTTTGCATATTGTATCTAGTCTTTTGCGTATGAACAAAAAACATGACATTACACACATTTAAATTTTTAACGATTTAATACAACAAAAAGCTTTTCACCTTGAAACCCATTAATAGAGATATTTTATTATATAAATATATATATATTCATATGTACATAAAAACATACATACACATATATGTATATTAGGTTGGTAGGAAAATAATCGCGGTTTTTGTTTTCTGAATTCTAATTTTAATTTTTTTCAATGAAAGTATCATTTCATCATCAAAATGAGAGGAATTAGAGAATTATGGAGAGACACCTTGTGTTGACATCATACCCAGCTTGTATCCAGAATGATATGCCTGTGTATTTTATTTTTTAAAAATTTAAATTACAATGAATTATTCAATGAATTTATCTTATATACCAAACTTTATATTCCCTTTTTTTAAATAAAATTTCTATATAAGCACAATAAATTCTTTGTGTTATTTGAAAGATTCCGTTTTTGTATTGACCATATAAGACGATCTCCTTTTCTTAAAGAATTTTTTAAGTTTTAAGGGTCTTCTTATACGCCAAGATATACGGTGTATATATATATATATACATATAGATATATATATATATATGTTTAATATATTTTTAAAAATATTAATTAGAAATGTTATATATTTACATTTTACTTTCAACATTTTTATATTTTAAGAATGTATTGTACATATTTTCTCTCTTAATATGAGAATTCGAAATACAAGAGATCATTTATTATTTAAAAAAGCACGCTTTTATTACAATATATATATATATATAAAATTTGTATATATATATATATATATATATATATACACGTATTTTTTCCAGTGATGACAATATTTACAAAGAAATTGTGTCTGCGTTAGAGATAGTCGATACTCGATGATACAATTTTTATATGTTTCGTATTGTAAAGGATAATTATAATATGCTCATAACTAATATTTTATAAATATTTGTTATAAAAAGGAGCAAAAAAGAAAACAAAATACATTCATCGAAGTGCTGAATGTTTCAAATGAATGAAATCAAAGTATGGTATTTAATGAAAAATATATGTTTCTAAAACTGTCATTGAATAAATTCCTTACTAATACATTTTACTACACATACAAATACATGTACAAAAGTCCATACACAAAAACAAAACAAATATTTATATAGACGAGCATTTCGGTCTTAATAGTAATTTTCTAGTTCAAATGAAATAAACATCGGAAGAATGACCCGTAATTGTTGTACAAGTATTTTCTCATCCTGCCGCTCTTTACAACCTCGAACTGGTGCTTCAATTGTGAAGTGGTATTATTTAAATGTGATCATGCAATCATTACAAAACGTTTGAAAAGGTTGAAATTGCACCAAGGGGAATTGAAACACTGTCGAAGGGGGATTCTCCCCTCAATATACAAATTGAATTCAATAATGATTTCTATATCGAATAGTATAATAAATTTAATGGAAAAAATGTGATAGTTACAAATATAATACAGCATTTGAATTGTGATTTTTTTAAAGACACTGTTCAATCATTGGTTAACATTAATTTAGTCTTAGTTAAATTGAATCGAATAAATGTTATTTATTTTATTAATATATTCGTTGATTTTTTATTATAAAAAACGATTGAATTTATTTAACATATTCACTCATTAATTATGGTCGATCAACTGAACACAAACCATAAACTATCAATTGATAGAACGAATACGTTACGCACTGGCGCAATACAGTTTGAAGGTCTATCAATTCGAATTACACAGACGTGAATACGAAACCCCCACGTATACAAGAGCGTTGTACAGTGAAGTTGACACATTTTCACGCGACAAAAGTTAAATGAAGCTGATTCAAACTCGTAACCTACCAAATAGAAAGCTGTATACCAAATACTATGTTACGCAGTATTTGTTTCGAAAATCATTAATTTGGAAAATCGACACCGCCAGCCACATATTAAATATCTTTATTTAAATTATATGATATTCAATATTACAATAAAGTCAATAAACTTATACGTACACAAACACACACATACAAATATATATATATATATATATATATATTAGTATGGTTTCTGAAGTTATAGATTACAATGTTATGAAGTTATTAAGATATTTTCCATTTAGACAAAGATTTTAAAAATTATTCCAAAAAGATTGAAAAATATTTATAGTGCACTGAGAACAACTGATTCAGTTATAGAGAAGAATTCTTTGAACGAAAACTAGAAAAAATAAACTTACACTTTAGTTGAATACAAAAGAAACTGAAAGCACTAGCTGTCGTATTCACTATACAAGACACATTGTTATTTGTTAACTTCTTAAAACTTATTTCGGAATTTAAATCAGAAAAAGTTAAAGGTGAACTTTTCAATTTTTAAGCTCTACACATTAACGACAAAAACTTTCATTTTACAACAGTTATTAAATTTTAAAGCACAATTTTTGAACAATGAACAAATTGTCGTACATTCACATAAAATATAAAACATTTCGAAAAATTAACAACTTTGTAAAATTAATAACAGTTGAGGAGATATTTATGATTTCTTATTCAACAGTTCAAAAATTGTTCAATATTATTTCAAAGATTTTAAATACATACATACATACATATATATATATATATATTTATATATATATATATATATATGTATGTGTGTGCGTATTTGTATACAAGTTAATGTCTGTCTTCTCCCTATTATAAAATACTAAAAGCATTGGCGTACAATCAATTTTATTAATCATAATGTTGAATTTTTCAATTTATCTTTTCTGTAAACTTCTTTTCAAATCTCGAAAATATAACTAGTAGTAAATGACATAAAATCTATTGTAATAATTCCCAAAAATTAACTATTAAATTGTCTGTGTTCAGTTTATTATTTTAAGCTCCACGAATTACACGAAAATATGTATAACGAACGATGAAATTAATATATAGTATTTTTTTCTTCTAAAAATATACGTTACACTTGAATTATGTATTTATGTGCGTGTTTAATTTCTACTGAGAGCCACGCAATGAGCCTTCGTGTATAGCCTCAGATGACCGAAGGCCACTAATGTTAAAATATTTCTTTCATGTAAGTTGCACTGTTAATACTATTCCTAAATGTTACATTATAATAAATAAATGCATTATTTTTTCAAAAAAGTATTTCTTATATCATTTTTGTGTATTATATATATATATATATATATATATATATATTTAGATAAGGATTCCGCACAAAAGTATTAAAAAAACGCAACAGTTCTGGAGTACTTAAATTAAAAAGTGTGTATGACTTTAAAGATCATAAAAAAATATTTTTCTACCAACGTAATAGTACTATAGTTCAATTGTATTTTAGTATTGAATTGAACGAAAATACTAAACAAAAAACAACATGACTTTCCTTAACCCTAACGTATCCTTTTAATACTTCCACGCGGAAGCATAAATTGAATCATGCTGTATATAGATACTAGTTCAATGTAATACTTAATCACAATTAGAAATAATTTTCAATCACAGTCAAAATCTTGTTAGTCATATTAAAAAGTTAGAAATGATATCATTTTAAAACTAGACACAATCTAGCAGAAAAATAATCTAAATAAAGTTAATTTATATAAGATATTAATTAATATTTGTGAACTTCAGCAACTGCTAGATTAGCAACATAAATACATACTTTTTACAAATTAAAGAACGGTAAGAATTTCATTTTGAAATAATTGATAATGTTATGCTACATATTAAAAAGTAACTGAAAAGCATTACTGATTTAGTTCTTTGTAAATAGGTTTCCTATTTAGAATATATATATATATATATATATATATATATATATATATATATATTTATATATAGACACACATATATTTCAATGGGAATTAATTAAAAATGAAAGAACATAATATTAAACTACCAATATACTTTCAAGTATATACTGTTACCTAATTTAATCAAACTTCAAAGAGAGATTACCTGGTTATTCGCAAAATCCATTAAGAGAGTAAAATGAGATTCGATATACGATAAATTTCGAACACTGTGTTCAATCTACACCATACATGTATCCAATATACAGTATATACCTGGCAAAATATAACAAACTAAAACGCCATTATTTCGATGTTAAATATAGAATAATATTTTGTAATAATCTACAATTGATAACATGATATACGTATTATATATGTACGAACACACAGACCTGTCTTAAAGAGGGTTAAACAAGCCATGTCATCTGTCTAATGATATTTAATAATTGCGTCGGTGTAAGGGATGAACGTTGTCTTACTCGAGTTCGAGTTAAATATAAGGGTGTGTATCGTGTACATCGGTGATTTACGTTAAATGTTTTCGAAGTAATACACATGTGAATACACATGCAAATATATATATATATATATATGTTTGAAATAATTTATATATGTAATTTATATTTATAACAATATATACTATAATTAAAATTTTTTTTCTCAAAAAAGTATCTAATTTTCACATAAAGTAGAAGAAAATTGAAATAATTTTAAATATATATATATATATATATATATATATATATATATATATATATCATTCATATAAGAGATACTATTTGATATTTATAAATCAATATATAATAGATGAATGCCTGGAAATATATCAAATAGATGGATGACTGGAAAATTTCAAATAAATACTGTACGTGTTAAATAGAAAGAGTTCTGGGAAAATAATAAAATAGGATGCAATATGTTGTGAATATCGTACTATCATGGTTCTAGCGACAAGTGTAGAGACGATATTTCAATGATGCATAAACTTTGTATCATTGTCAATATACATCAGATATTTATATGGACATAGAGAAAAATATTTATAATATTTTTCTGATGTGTAAGAATATTCTACATATTACGATATTTTTCATCTTTTTCCTGTTTTGTAATATTTCATATATTTAAAAATTATTATTGATTCGATTCTTAGAAAATAAAAATGGGAAAAAATGATTCTACGAATAAAAATAATAATATTTATAAGGAGAATAAAAGTAATAAAAATAATATAACTGACAGTTATATTAGTAATATTTTAAGATAATATTTATTATATAATGTCTGAGAGACTTAATCTAAATATGAGTAAATATAACAACAATAATTAACTCATTTGTTATTCAATTAACGTCATTGTACTCCACAGCGAATATATTGAAAAAAAATAACAACGAAACGTTGTTATAAAAAATGTTCCTGAAATTCTGACAGTTTTATATGACGTTACTGCCAATAAATTCCAATTACATTTCTATATATCACGAAAGGAATCAACACGATGTATATATATATATATGTTTATAAATGTATTATATGGTTTATATTTTCATTAGAGGTTTATATTAAAAATATCAGTGTCAAAAGGGTTAAGTAGACGCAGCTGCAGACAAAACTAGCCTAATTGACTAGTAGATCATTTTGTGTAGCTGACACCCGTTTTCTCAACCGCAAGTAAAAAAGAAGCACACGCACAAACACACTGATATATAAAAAAGGAAAAATACACATACAAGAAAAAGGCCACGAAAAAAACTATTGTGTTTCCGAGGTATAAGGGGATGGCAGATAGAAGTGTACGTTCATAAATCTTTCCTGTTCACGTATCACTGGTCCAATTGTATTTACTGACTGATGAAGTGATGCAGAACATTAGAAAACTTCTCATTTTTGCTAAGGAAATTACAAGACGTATGCAATAGAGTTAACTAAACGTATTCATTAATTTGTACTGAATAACAAACAGCATTGAACAAGTCCAATTTTAGACTACACAAACACAATTTATATGAAGATTGATTTGCCTATATGTGCTTTTAGTTACAGAAAAACAACGAATATTATATATGCAAATATAATGTAGGATATAGTCAATTAAATATCCATTTGTCATATCAAAAATGAAGGATTCGTATCTTATCGCTCCGTGAGTTAACAAACGTGCAATTTATTACATTTCAAACACATCATAACCAATATACACAAATATTAAATAAAAGCATTTATTTAACCTTTACACAAGTTTAAACATTCACACGCACACACATATGTGTATATATATATAATTTAAAATTTAATAATTGCTATTTTATTCAAAAAATTCTAATTGTAATTAAAAAAATTACATTTTTACATTAAAAAAAGACATTTGTGTACAAAGCAGCAGAATCTGCTGGTAAACTAAACGATGCTTTAGGTGTGGGTATTGTTAAGGAACGTACGTTACAATGGTGGTTTCAAAAATTTCGTGCTGGGGACGAGAGCATTAAAAATGAAGAAAGTCGTGGGCGTCCTTCTTCAGTTCATAACAAGCGTTAGTTAAATCATAACCAGCACAAAAGTTAGGCGTTAGTCATCCAACAGTTCTGGACCACTTAAAAATCTAGTAGTAAAATCAAAAAAAAAATTACAAGAATTTGAAAATCATAAACTGCAATTATTTTTCTACCAACCTAATAGTTTATTATATAAATTAATAAAATATTTTGTTTCTATTAAAGTTACTCCAGAAGAGATACTAATATGTACGAGCAATAAATTTACTTGTAGTATAATAAAATATTGAAAATCAAACGTTACAATTATTCCAAAAAAAAAGAAAACAAAAAAAACTATGAATGAGATGAATGTAAACTATTGAATATTGACCTTTGATTTAACTTTTATCTGATTTTAGGTCACATCTACCAGATAATTTTATATAATAATGTGGAGGAAATAAAGTACACAGGATAACATATGATATAGAATATAAAAAAAAAATGAAAAACAATAATAATATATTCATCAATTAAATATTTTAAGCACAGCAGAATTTTGATAGGAAGAAACACAGTTTTAGTCATACATATAGTATCTAGTCCTTTCCCATGCTAGATGTTACAATTACTGTTTTGACATATAATTTTTCATTTCAAATCCTCTGAATGTGCCATCACCCTCTCTCTCTCTCTCGTTACCCACTAACGAAATCCGTTCGTTGCTTCTTACACACTCTTGTACTTTGTCATCGCTATTATTATTATTATTATTATGCATGTCATTATAATAATTATTATTATTATCGTTTAGAAGACAAATTGTTACGGTCCTGCTGACAAAGTTTACTTTGGCGCCCTCGACGAGCAACGGAAGGTCTCATCGTTCATGCATTATGTTACACACAGAACTGTGTATAGTTTGATTTATATATTTACAGTGTGTTGTCCCTAAACGTCAACTAGGACAAAAATATAGCTTACATTAAGTTACGCCCTTATTCTATTACACATATAATAGTTTCAGTCGATGTACATATTGCCTGAAGGGCAATAATTTAAATCAAACGATGCAATGGATAACACAGAACTAGATGAGGGGGAAATTTGCATGAAAATACGCGGATTTATTTTATGACTTTCGAGTATTCTAGTTTGAACGAAAAACTTTCAAAGAATTTTAATATAAATACATTTAAACATATATATATATATATATATGTTTGCGAGTGTGTGTGTAAGAGAGAGAGAGAGATGAAATACAAGTTCAAATAATTTTATGAATATATACTTGTAAATTAACTTGTTATAATTAAAGTTAAATATGGACGTTAATCTTTTCAACTTTACGTCTCAGAGATTGACGCTGTTAAATGTACGGACACTAAACGATTAAGATGGATTGAGAAGACTTAATTAATTTCTATAAATCTTTCCAAATTTAGCGTGGATAAACGAATAAATCTAAAAAACGAGAGGAAATAGAGTGTGTGATGAATTTATGTTAATATTCTTGTTTCGAGAAATTACTAGATCAATTATAATGTAAAATATATAAAATAATATTATTATTAGGTATATATTTTTGTTGTTTTTTTTTATTGTTATATAGTTTATTTAAATATCAATTGTGTTTAATAGATTCATTCGGAAAGTAGTTAAACACTTTTTTATTATACTGTACATATAACATTTGTTTTCGAATTTTAACATGTTAATCAAATATATTATAGAGCAGGGGTGGGCTATTTTTTCGATAATATGAGCTACATATACTTTTCATACATTTTTGAATGTTTAAGAGCCACAGAAAATATTATTTTAAAATTGTATTTATAAATGTCTATGTTCACAGATATTCCATTAGAGACCGTGTTAAAAGTTGTATTTTTAAAGATATTTTTCTCAAAAATTTAAACGGTAACCCGTCCCGAATTTAATTTCGTTGCATTCATCAAGTCTTAATTAACAAAACTGTTTAGTTTTATATCTTTTTTAAGGATTATCCATAACAATAGAGCCACTTTAAAGAGCAGTTTGTGACACATAATGCATACTGAACTTATATAAAAAAATGCTCTTATTTGCTTCTTTTCCATCTTTAATTTAATACCCCAATTTGAAGAAAAATTAATAATAAAACCAAAGTCGATGTTACCAACAACAAACCGAAGAATACACTTTAAAATAATATTAACAAGAACACGATGAAATGAAAACTTTCGTTGAAAAAGAATAAGATTCGAATTCAGAAAACAAAAACCACAATTATTTTCCTACCAATCTAATATTATAACAAATTCATGATTGTTTCGTTATATCATTCTTGAAGCATTTCTTACAACCAGTTTCGACTTTTCAACTGTCTTCTGATAGCTCAAATTTAATGTATATTTACTGTAGCTTGATCTATATTCGAGAGTATACATCGACCTACATGAAGATGGCTTATAGTAGAATATTTCTTGAGAGGTTCGACGGGACCAAGTCGAATGAGAAATACACCAACGGGAATCGCAAATATAAAAACAAACAATTATAACAATAACATATACTCGTAATCAAACAAATATACATGTATTTGCGAACTGAACTCTAGTGAATAAATATAATTGAAAATTATTTTAATTATTATAAGGTTTTCGAGGAACTTGATTTCATTGTAAATAAAACATATTTGGATTCAATTATCTATTCTGAGAAATAGTGTAATTTAAACTAATATATCTAAAATCACATGTAGGCATTAACGAGTAACGTGAAGATAATTGGTAGTTCCTTTCAATTATTCTCCATTAAATTGATTTGATTTTCTTAAGCGTGTACGTATCTATTTCTCTTTTGTATGTGTATAAGTAGAAGTACACGTAAGCAAATAATTAGAACGGTGTTTGTGTAAATTGGTACCGATGAATATATTATAAACCACCTCGATACTATCCAAAATAATATATTTCAAATATATCTAACCTTCATTTATACAAGAAAAATGTATAACTTCAAGACATTCTCTACACCAAGATATTCCCAAGTGACATTCGAGTGTTATATATCCACAGCATCGTCGGTCGATACAGACACATCATATAAAGAAGACGGGGAAAAAACACATAAAAGTCGAAACATCAAGAAACTGCTATATCTACTTATCACGTACGCATCTATGAGAATTGCGAATTGTCGTCGACTGTAAAAGAAATAAGGGATGATGATGCCGATACGGGTAGTAAGGGGTAAAAAGGCAACATGAAGGGGACACAACGGGCACGCGAAACGCTACGTAATTCATCGGATCATTTGTGCTAAGAAAACCATTAACAGCAACTACATGCCCAAACCATTGTACTCAACCACATTAGAGCCATGCATTGGCCAAGAATACAGGCTGCAGATAAAATACATGTGGAGGTACACGTACAGGAATACATATACATACCATACATATACACATGAACACAATACGCATATATACCCTAATATATATATATATATATATATATATATATATATATATATATATATATATATATATAATACATACACATACAAATGTGTATAAAACAACGTCAAGCAGTTTTTATACTAAAGGTCTTTTAGACGCACAGTACTATATATCGTATTATTTTAGTCTTCGGCGAATTATTTGTTTTTAGCTCTTTTATAATTAAATAAGAGCGCTTGGAAAAAACGTAACTACATTCTGAATGTTTTACATTTTTTCCAACCGTATGAGTTGACAAAAAGTATATTTTGCTTATTTCATATTTAAAAAACAGACACACATATGTCAATAAAAAATTAAATAAAATTTAATAGAATTAATTCATTAATGTCTTTTGATGTTGACATTTTTTTTCAATTTTTTAAATGTTTGATTATACTTTTCATCGAACAACATCTCTATATATATATATATATATATATAATATGTGTGTGTGTATGTATAAATATGCATAGGTATGACGTATGTGTATATATAACCTGTATATTTTTGGTAAAAAATTGTTTCCATATATGTTATTTATATGGATCACACAATGTGGGTCGTATTTCAACTGGTACGAAACACAATGTCGATAAAAGTGGCTCATCTCCTTTCCATCTTATGACTGTTGTCATTCTCGTCATTGATGCTGTCTGATGTTTATGTGCCTTAATTTAATGGTGCGTGGGTTCGACTATAGCTCCCCATTCGCATTCTTCTATCATCATATCAACAGAGATCTTATTGTTATCGACTAGAACGCACCTTCTTACATACAGACATATGTGTAAGTATATATATATATATATATATATATATATATATATATATATATATATATATATACAATGTATCCATATAATATTTGATACTTCATGAATATTAAGTGTGATTGACAATTTTTCAGTGACATTTTCTTATATGTGTATCAATGTATACCTTTTATAAAAGAAAATCAATAAACCATGGATGAATATATGTGTATGTAAGTTATTTATTATTAATTATTAATGATAGATGACTTAAATCTGAAAACTCACCGCATTGGGATAATAGATATAATTTCTGAAGACATACCTGAAACAAAAAAATTATAATTAATAAATGATTTAACGTTAATCATTCTATACAGAAGAATTCATATTGTATTAATGTTTTTTATTTGATTATTAATATTTCATTTTATTAAAAAAATGATATAATGTTTATTTATTATATGCAAACGAAACCAATTAGTTTCTGCTAATATATATGAAAAGAATATTTATTTTTATAGTTTATTTTTGTATTCCTATTTATATAAAAATTCAATTTATAAATTCTGTAAATGACATTCAAATCAATTATAAATTGAATTCAAACATTTTATACAATTTCATAATGATAACGTAATTAATCAATTTTTAATAAATAAAATTTTATACAATAAAGTTGAATTTGCACTAATTACGTACAATTTATTCATCTTATAAATAAATTATTTAGTTATGACTATATTCATATACCAATTTACTAATTAAAGATAATACTGTAGTATCAAAAGCTACTTGATATTGAATGAATACAAAATAATATCTAAATCATGTTAATGAAGCTTAAATTGTATACGAGAAACTGTACAAAAAATAAAACAGAAAATAGATGAGTACAACTATATATATATATATATATATATATATACATATATTAGATCAATAGGAAAATAATTACGTTCGTTGTTATGTATTTTAAGATAATAAACCGCAATTATTTTTCTACCAGCCTAATAATTAATTCAAAGTTCTGTAAAGGAAACATTTTCTTGTCATTATGTTTTTTTATAGACTTATATTTTAGTAGGAGAAATTAAAACAAACACTACATAACAATCACGAAACAACAAATATTTCTACATTAATTCTAAATTAATTTATTTAATATATAGTGAAGCAAGGTATTATATATATATATATATATATATATATATATATATATATATATATATAAAAGTGTTAAAATAAACCACTTCATTATTGATCAAAGATATATTACTGACGTTAAATTGATTTGTGACAGTTTATGTAAACAATTATGATATATATATATATATATATATATATATATGATGAATGATTTTTCGTACTTTATTATTAATGCATAATAGAGCCGATTTGAAAAAATATTATACAAACACACATACACACACCTAATCGATAATTGTTAACCAAATACTCATTTGTTTAGTTGTGTGAGACGTCAAAATGAATGGATTCAACGTTTATTTTCGATATCACAATATACATCAAAATTGAATTATGTTGACCATTGTACTACTGGCGTGTAATTCTGTTTTCAATCCATTATTGTCATAACTCGATAATTCATTTCGACGAAAGTCCTTTATTGTAACAAGAATTTACACCCCGTCCTATTTCCTGACTATTTTTGTCCTTTAGTATCGTCATTTTCTTTCTCCCTTCAAATATATATATATAAATTTGTGAATAAAAATATTTTTCATTATTCTACACATCCTTCTGATTATATCAATCTACTTAGATTAATAAAATAACATTCAACGTATACCTTTACTGTATTGCTAGAACTTTTTATAACGACAAATTATTATTTTTATATTTCAGCATTTTATTTATTTTAAATTAAATAATACACAAAGAAACAGCATGGATGAATATGAAATTATTCCGGAGTAGAATTTGAAGAAAAAAATCTTTTATGAAATTAATCTGATTAAAAAAGAAATACTTTCTTTGTAGTTCTAAGAGTCAAATAAAAATGTTTTTTTTTAAAAAAATATACAATTAATATGAACATACTTTTTATAATCATTTCACAATTATAGTAATTAAATTCAAAAACAAACTTGCAAATAAATCAAATCAAAGATTGATGTAGTTAACTGATAGACTATTTAGAATTGATTAAAAAGGGTATATATATATATATATATATATATATATATATATATATATATATATATGTGTGTGTGTATATATGTATATATATACATACATATATGTATATGTATTTATTTCATAGTAGAATCGTTCAATTAATCAAAATGTCTAATTATGAAAAGTCGTCTAATATGTATGACGAACATGTATAGAGACGAAATACTCTGGGACGACCTATATTGAACTATGCACTATAATTTCGACATTGTGAGGTCAGCTGTTATTGTTCTTCAATCATTCGTCCATCTATCTATTCATATACGTTTATTCATCAATCACTAATCGTTCATCATGTCAGTAGACAGGTGGTAAAATATAGAACATAGACGGACAGTGGGGAGCAAGTGAGGTCACGAGATACACCACCTGTTGTACAAGTGTATAATTAAAATTCTAATCGAATTGAATTTTATTTCATTATAATTGTTTTTAATAGAGATTCGACTCTTCCTCTAAAATATAATCGATTGTTTTTATTCATTATATATTGTTCAAACATTCGCAAACTAGATTAATTTCATGAATGATACAATAACAGCTCAATCTAATCATTTCATGTTTACGCTATATAATTTATCGGATTATATTAATTCTAAACCTTAAATAAATCGATAATATCTACAACGAATATACACACATATTATATATATATATATATATATATAAAGTAATTGATACTCTACTATATTACACAAAGTTTATATATCAAATTTAATACAATTTTCTGCAGTGATTTACTTTCTTCAATACACTAATTTATTGTATTATAAAAAATAAAAATATATATAACAAGAAAAAATCAGAGCTTTATTTGACCCAACATCTTCAAATGTATTAAACGGTGTACGGTTTAAGAACGGTATAGGGTTTCAAATAAGTTCCTTTATAAAGCGAGTATCATCATTTTACTAGCCAGCATCGTTTACAAAGAACTTGATTGGTTAATGTTGTAAGTTGATAGAGTATTGATCAATTCTTTTCAATGAAAAATTTGCCTTTTCTATACAAGTTTTTCCATCTTTATCATTTTATTTTTTGAAATATAAAATGAATCACACAAGTGAAGTATTTATTCAATGAGATAATCAAATTTCAAAGTGTTTTGTAATTTATTTTCCAGTGTTATATATATATATATATATATATATATATATATATATATATATATATGTATGTATACATATAGAGAGAGAAACAGTAAAAAAATCAGTTAATCAATAATGTTTAAAATTTAAATCTAGTTTTACTGATTTAACTGATTTATCTCAAGATAAAGAATAATAATAATTTGTATCTCTGTTGTTCTTGACTGAATTACTGAAACTCATTTCATTTTCTGTTTGTTTTACTTGTTACAAATAATACAGAAATTTTATTTAGCAATGGTTATCTAATTTTTCGCTCACTGTGTGTATACATATATATATATATATATATATATATATATATATATATGAGAGAGAGAAAAGATGTTTTCAACTGCAACATCAATTACAGATGCATTTGTAACATTAAGTAAATGTTAAAAATAACTTGACACCCGAAACATTGTTATCAAGCTGGTATTTCAACGCTTGGTTGCGTTGTATTCTTTTTTCACGCTTTTTTCCCTATCATAAATATACTGTAAATTACATCGGTCTTATATAAAGCTTGGTAAACGGCGTCTCTCCATGCAGTTCTCTTATTGTCAAAAAGGTAATGAAAAAATAATAAAAATTAATAACCGTTACTGTTGAAACAGCGAATTTTTCCTCGCCTGTCTATAAACGCAAAGGAAAATTCCATAAATATTTTTTATTGCCTACAGAGAACGAAGCCTTTCTAGAAAACTAAATAAGCAATGATTGCTTTTTCTTTTTTTTTTATTTGCGGCTACGAAAACTCGATATTTAATGATTTTTATTTTATTAATATTTTGAATACATTTATCTACATATATATATATATATATATATATATATATATATATATATATATATATATATATACATATATTTATTCTCATATACTTTGTTCAAATTTCAAATGTTTTCAAGTGTAAAGTTATTAATTAACTAATATACATTCTGAATAAATTACAAATCATTTACATAGATAAACCAGTATTTCTTTTAGTTTACACAGCTGAAAAATCATTTTTTTTATTTTAAATTAATTTAAATATTTTATAATTTTAATCAAGAAATCGCAGCCATTTTCAAGTACCATAAACACACATACACACACACATATATATATATATATATATATATATAAGCCAGTTATTAGTTTATTTGAGAAATATTTATTAATTACATTTTAGACAGAAGATAGTAAAATACATGCACACATAACTAATATTTAATATAAGCGAATAAGGCATTGCATAGAAGTAAAGTGAATAATTAAATGCAAATAATAAGTTTAGTACACTTGATATTGTTTGAATAAAAAAAGAAAAATAAATATATTAAATATCTACATCCAGGCATAAATAAATAAAATGTTTTATCAAATGTATATTCATTGGATTTTTCTGTGCATATACAATTAATCATTGATTTATAAAAAGATTTTTAATTATAACACAAAAATAGTTCATAGAAATAACTATATTTGAACGATTGTATCAACTGTTACAGCCACATTCACATTTATATTAAATTATTCGATATTTTGAGATTGTGAATGGTTGTGAGTAAAAAAAAAGAGATTACATTAACGTTCATTGCAAATAAATAACAATTTTCGTACATTCGGAATATAAAGTAACCCAATTCTCGAAGTATAATTCTTAATGTTATGCGTACAGCAGGAATGGTATGTTATTAGTATGATTAAAATAACGTGTAGTAATTGAGTTTCTGGTAGTAGAGAATGTAACACTAATCAACATTCATCGACGAATGAAAGTTGTGTTAATTGTGTTTATGTGAGTAGTGTACGTCAATGGAGTACGAAAGTCGTGCTTACAAGTTTTTTTGAGACACAGAAGGGTTCAATCTCTATCAGAGTTTCAAAACATGTTTTGAATATAAACATGTATACATACGTACATATATATATATATATATATATATATATATATATATATATATATATATACGAGGGTGATTTAAAAAGTTCTCGGCCTAACATATAAGTGGTAGTAATATTTTAAATATTTGTGGTGCATTGCAAAGCGATTTCTATCTTATACATAACTACAAAGTCTCGAGTACAAATTTCCCAAGACTATTTTGGATAGATTTAAGAAGAATATGACTGACTTTATCCAGTCATTCGTGACTACAGTTGAGACTTAGATTCGCCATTACACTCCAGAGTTAAAACAACAATGAAAATAATAGAAGCATGGTGATTCTCAGACACCAAAAAAAGCAAAATCAGTTTTATCCGCTGGGAAAGTTAATGTTTCCGTTTTTTGGGATACTACGGAGATCCTGCTAATTGATTACCTTCCAAATGGTCAAACGATAACGGGAGGGTTTTATATTAAACTTCTGGATCGACTCGATCAAACAATTCGTAAGAAAAGACCAGGTTTATCAAAGAAAAAAATCATTTTCCATCAGAACAATGCACGTTCCCATACAAGTGTTCCCATTGAAGTTTAAGGGGACTATAATGAAAAATAAAAATAATTTAAAAATACAAGTTAATATTGTTTCATAGTTAGGCAGCGAACTTTTCCAATTTCTCTCGTATATATACATACATTGAATTAAAAAACTAAAACAGTATTTCATATACAATAACTCATTTAAAATGACAAACATTTTTTCAACTATTAAAAAGGTTTTCATTTTATTTCATACTATAAACTAAAAACAAATAATATTTATAAAAATATTTCATATATAAAATGAATAAAATATGCTTTTCTAGTGAGCCGCATGTTAAAATGTATAAAAACTTCTGTGAATTCACATACACATTGACATTTTTCATAAAATAAATGCGAACTGAATTCACTTAAAGTACGTTTAAAAATGATAGAAACTTGAGCATCGTTAATTACATTAGTTATACAGAACCAAGTGAACAATTTCGAAAAGATGAGAAAAATAACGTTTATCTCATATCCCGTTCATTTCATGAAAATAATTACGAACTTAAAAACGTTTTATGTACTTGAAAAATTAAAGAATGCACACGCTTATTAATAAAACATGGAAAAGTTTATCAGTACCACTTGTGCATATATTACCTAATATGAGAAAATTGGAAATGGTTCACATGTTTGAATAAATCAGTTCTTTTTGATTGCTGTATAATTTAAAATTGTTTATATATATTATTTAAGAAATATTTTAAGTATATTAAAATATTCATATCAATGATTAGATTAAAGATAAACTAGCTCAAGTATATTTTACTTGAATTGTATAGAAGGTTTTTTTGTTTTCACTTTTATTTAACTTACACGAGAATTCAATCTAATTTATTTATATATTCATTTACGATGTCGCCTGTGTCAAATGTAAAATAACATCATGGCGTCATAAATTAACCATTTTATACGTTTTTGGCCTGCTGTAACTTTATAAAAGTCATTTTTCATGACACGTACATACGTCTATGTCTGTAAATGTTCAGTTGCATGAGTTATGCTATTCTTATTTTGCTGATTTTGCAAAAAATAAAAACATACACACACATATATATATATATATATATATATATATATATATATATATAGTACTGTGAAAAATAACCTGCAATTTTTGATTACAGTAGTCAATTCGTACGTTAAATATGATTTATATTGTGTTGGCCAATTTTTTCAGAAGAGATCGTTTCTGCTGTTTATTTTGAGTGTAAATATTGAGAATGCTGATATGAAACTACAAAATAGTAAAAAGTCATTGATCATAATGGTCAATATATTATTTAAAAAAGTTTTCTGTATTAAAAAAAATGTTCGTGTTTCTTACTGAGAAATCCGACATTACTTATTAGCCAGCCCAATAAAAGAAAGTATTATGAAAAAATAAGATTATTTTCCATATTATAATTACTATATCTTTATTTTATTTTTTAAGGTCATTGGACTTGTATGCAATTAACATTTTTATACATAATTTTCATATATATATATATATACATGTGTGTGTGTGTGTAAGAGAATTTGTATATAGACATACACGAAGCCGTTGAACTACACCACACGTTTCATTTATGTGATTGCAGGTGTCTATGCGATACCATCATTTCATAAAATTAATTAAAATGTAAAATACGTCTAAAATAAAACAAGCAGGCAAGCAAGCAAACCGAGGAGAGTATCAAACAAGCAAACCGACGAATGAAACATCCAACCTACTGACAGAGTGAACGAAGCGGGTTTGACTACTTACCATTGCCTGCAACATCGTAATGTCGCATAGTATGTACCCTCAATTCTTCTGTTGTAATATCATTGTACCGACAACTATTAAAATGTACAATTTTACTTTATTACAGGGGCAATTAGTTTAAAATAATTTCAGTCAAGATACTATATACATTTCGCATACTCCTGTGTCAGCTTTGTCATGAGTTCGTTCGTTTACTCCAAAAACTGTACAATTTGTTTTATGAATTTACTTTATCATAAAGTTGTATGACGACGTTGCAGAGAAGCTTTTGTTCTATCATTATTTTAACCAATATTATATTTATATATATATATATATATATATATATATATACACAATTTTCAGAAATGCATTATTTTCAATTTATTCTGATCAATAGTAGTTTTTTAAATCTTTTATTACTCTGACATACAGCCATATCTTTTACAGTCAAAAATGATCATTTTCTATACTGAAAATAGGAATGAAAAAATAAAATTGAACATTTTATACACTGAACTCAAGAACATTACAAGAATAAAAATAAAGACACTTTTGGACATAGTCAAAGAAATGTTATATTTATTTTGAAAAGATATAAGAAGTGAAATTCTATCTTTTCTTGTAAATCAACATTGCTGTTTCTGTTCAATATTTACGCTTCGAATGGAATATATATTCCCCATAATTAGAAAATATTCGTTTAAAATTAAACAGTTTCTTTCAGATGGTACAAACCAATATTTTATTCACGTTTATTTTAAGTCTTAAATAAATAAAGCTCACATTGATAAAACAGTATATTTAATAAAATTCATTTATATATATATATATATATATATATATATATATATATATGTACAGAGTATCCCACTCAACAGTTAACATCTGATTTTTTGATATAAAAAAGCTGATTTCAGAGCAGATTATCTCGAAAAAAATGTCAGACAAGAGATTCTAATTCTACGCAAAAATTAAGTTGGATCACAATTAATAACTTTTTTGTATAGTGAAAAGCAGAGGTAAATACCGGCTGTTAAGTGGAATGGCCTATATATACTATGAACGTAAATTGTGAAGAACAAATCTCCATTACTTGCCAGATATTTAGGAACAAGTAAAAGATTCGGAAAGAAAAAATAATCATTACACCTTTATCCCTAATATAATTTATTTCATTGCTAAATTACATTTCTGTCTTCATAAAAACGATATAAAACTTATATGAAATTATAACAGATATAAACCATGCAATTATCTTTATAGCAATCTAAGTGCAAGTTATATAATATACATCATCAACCTTGACCTGACAACACTAAAGCCCACTAATTCAAAACAGTGTACATTACATTAAGCTCCTTCTCAAGAAATGATGAATAAATACTTAAATTATTATAGTGACTGTAATTTTGTACTCGTTTCAAGTAATTCACTGTTCTCAGAATATTTACATTACAAATGTTTTATTGTATTCTTATATATATATATATATATATATATATATATATATATATATATATATGTATATATATGTATGTATGTACAGCAGCGTAGATAAATATTTTAAAAAAGAAGTAACTAAATGATTAAATTGTCGTTCATACTTCTTAAAAAAATAAAAATAACAAGATGTAATATAATATTCAACATATAAGATTAATTTTAATCAATAAATAAAATATTTCTCTTGCTTATTGTTATTTTTTCCTGGTAAAATGTAGAAAAAGCTAATAGTTTTTGGAATTAACTTCTTTTTGATTTAATACTAACCTAATAAACAATAAAATTAATTATCGATTTGTTAAATAAAAAAAGAAAGTATATACAAGTCGAAAATTAAGTTATTAGATTAAACAGAATGTATTTTATTTTTATCAGACTCGAAAGTCTTATTTTGTTATTATTTTTAAGTAATCCTTTGCGAGAAATTAAAAACGAATACGGAAAAACGATCTCGAAATGACATTTCTATTTTAATCATTTTTATTTTAATTGTATGTTTCGTTAATAAAAACAATTTGAGTGTAACTCCACCTATACGCAGATTAATTTTGATACAGATTACAGATGAGATTTGTTTTAAATTAAGAATATCTTGTTTACTAAAAAAATCTTGACATTGCATAAGGTTTCGTTGACAATTTCATTCGTTGTTTTGACGTGAAATCGTTTATCCTAGCTTCTGGCGTCTTAATTTAAACTTTTTTTTTACCCTCCAGTTAACAATTGAATCATTTCCGACAGTTTTCAGAAAAAACTTTCTCGTATTTTTAATTTACGAACCGTTCTTGTATAGAAAATTCATTTCCATTCATTTGTTAAATCTTCAACGACTCGAATTACACAAAAAACCGTCCCATATTACATCGGCCTATTGTGAATTTTTTTTATGTTGTGTTTTTTTATATCTGAGTATTTTTTCTCATTCATTTTGGTCTAATTATTATGGACGATTCGTAACTGAAATAACTGTCTGTTTAATTTAAATTTCTTTGGTTAAATTACAATTTGTGACAGGTAGAATTTCAGTATATATATATATATGCGAATAATCGTTATATCAAAAAAAATCGTTACATTCTCTTCTATTTTCAACTAAATAACATAGTTATAGCTAATTAATATACCCGAAACTCAAAAATAATATATATCGTATTTAAAATAACGGGTTAATTTTAATTATTAATAAATTAAGAGTGAAAATTATATATATATATATATATATATATATATATATATATATGTATTATTATATACTGAAATGTTTTGAACATATTAGGTTGGTAGAAAAATAATTGGTTCTTGACATTCAAATTCATATAAATTTAGAGCTTTTCTGATTTTCCTAGCTATTGTAAAGGGTCCAGATATGTTGGATGACTAACACCTAACTTTTGTGCAAGCTCTCGAATTGTTGTGATTGGTTTTGATTCAACTGACACCTTTGTTTCTTTCCATCTTTAATTCAATAGCCCAATTTGATTCAAAATTAATAATAAAGCCAAAGTCGATTTTATCAACATACAGATCGAAAAATGCACTTTAAAATAATATTGACATGAACACGATCAAATAATACTTTCATTGAAAAAATTTAAGGTTATAATTCAGAAAAAAACCACAATTCTTTTCCTATCAACCTATTTTTTTAATTAAAAATATCACAAAATAAACGATTTATCACTCAATCATTTTTTTTCGATTTAATACAGTAAAAATAAATTTCTCCGCTACTGTTTTGTGTTATTTTGCAAAGCCTTAGTATTGTCTTTAAACATTCATAAAGTCATTAATTATCATATGGTTTTATCGATGAGTTTTAAAGTCACTTGTATTATTCTCAACTATATAAAAATACATTAGACTTAGACAACATTAAACTAATACATATACCTATATATATATATATATATATATATATATATATATATATATATATATATTGGAAAAGCTCTTCTGAAAATACAAGATCAACTGCACACACGTGTACCATATTTTCTGAAACACTCAAAAATGAAAAGGCCGTGAATATGCCACAAAAAAAATGTAAACAAATTGTGTGGAAATGTAACAAGTGTGAGGCACAGTTATGCGTTCAATGTTTTTCTGTAATACACAAATCAATGAATTTGTAAACATGAAGAATGTTGTGTTGAATAATATTATTATAATTTTTTACATTAATTTTTCACGTAGTATTCAATACGTGTATACAATTTTTATCTCTCTGATTTATTTATTTATTACGAACTTTAAAATTGAGATTACTAATTTCTAAGTATATTAAACAAGCAAGTATAGATTACACTTATATATATATATAAATATATATATATATATATATATATATATATATATAGGTATATAATAGTATTTTATATTATTATAAAAAATGTTTTGTTTATTATAGTATTTTTCTTGAATTAATAGAATGTGTTTATTTTGTTTTTTTATTATAATATTAATATTTGTTTTATTTATTTTACAATTGATACTAGTTTAATATATTCAAGTTTAAAAGAACTGAAAATATGTTTTATATGTTTTTACAAAAAAAAACAGTTGATAAATTGTACTCTATTATTCTTAGAAAATGAGAAATGTGTTTCACATCTGCTCATAAAAGCAAATAAAAAATCTGTTAAACAAATGTTAAACATGTTTTACTTTTCATTTTATTTACAGTTTTTTTTAATAATTTATATAAAAAGACTTTAAATACAATTTATTAACAAATAGAGATAGACAGTTTCGTACAAGATAATTAATTGAAAACATATTTTTTAAGCTTCTATAAATTTTATTTACATACAGTTGCATTAACTAAAGTTTTATTGATCGTACATTTAGTCACTTATGTCTTTCGTCATCGCACGTTTTTTTTAATGTTGTGCTGACAACACGTTAATTAATTATACGTTTATATGTTATTTTAAACGTTGCTTCGTTTTTCTGTATTTTCTTTTGAATTTATATTGTATCAACTTGTTTATATATTTTATGTTTATAATCTTTTTTGTCTTATTGAATCTTTGTAATTTCACTGTTTACTACTGATACAGTTGTTATTGTTACAGATACTCGTATCATTATATCGGACTGAATTCTATATATTATATGTTCTATTGTGTTCTATTTGGACATTTTATTTACATTTTGCTAACTTTTATCGTAGCAATTGTAATACGTTCAGAAATATCTAATTAATAGTGTGTTATTTATAAAAATAAATAAAACAGTTATCATTATTTATCGAACGTTGACTTATATTAAAATATGTCAACTATAAAATTTAATTAACAATTCGATTACCTCGGATAATTAATAACATAATTAAAACATCTACGAAAATATAAAAAATGATCTATATCTAAAATGTAAATAAATAAAGGAGAATATATTGAAGAGTATAATGAATACTGTATTAGAAAGCCATCCCTGAATACAAGTGCAATTATTGTACAGATTTTAGTATTATAATCATTTAAGAACGTTGAATTGTACAACGAAGGGTTGCATATTAAAATATTAATAAATGTACCCTAGACAATAGTTCTTGTAGAATAATCTCAATGATACGATGGGTCTGCCATTTTGTGTATGTATGCGAATACATAAAATTTGTGCTAGATACGAAATGTCAAGATTTCTACATTACAGGCGACAGAGATAATGTGATAATTCAATGTATTATGAGTACAAGTAACAAAGAACGACAGCGAGATAGAGATGGAAAAAATTCTACTGACGGTAGTGGAAACCGTCTCTCGACGTACACACTAATGAACAATTTAGCCAGTACATTAGTTAAATAGCGTGCATAAATAATTTTTATTATATCATATATAATCCATTAGCTGACCATTGAGCTTTGATTTATGTCCTACGTTGAGATTATGCAACGGGCAAAAAATACATAAAAAATATATATTTTTGACACAGTATTCTTTTTATTATGGGCGGAAAAAGTTGTTCCGTTGATTTATTTGAAGGTAGAGGAATGTAGATGGCATTTTAATAATTTTCATATATTTGAATAAGAAATTACTTTCACTGCTGTTGAAATTTCGTAAGTTTATCACTTAAACAGAACTTTCTGATGAAAAACTGACGGAAATTATCATTTTCAGTTATTTAATTTTTAGATGAAAAAATATTCGTTGACTTTATTACAAGATTAATTTGGTAAATAGTTTTGTAAGAAATACATGAATAAAAAGTTGATTTCACCAATATACATGTATATATATATATATATATATATATATATATATATATATATATGTACATGTCTATACATTCTATTATGTATGTACACATATATATTAGAATCACATCATGCGTGATGATTACATAGAGGACAATATTGACTGTTCCATTTGTACAACGTGTAAGTGGAATTTAACGTGAATACACGTTAAATAAACCACTATGATAATCAGGCCATCAACGATTGACAAGTAGTTCATGTACATTTTCATCAACCTGAAAACGCAGCCAAAAAAGTTATATATTGTTTCATATGATTGTTTTATGAACATTTATGAAATGTGAAAAAATATGTATTATTACAGCAATTCTATTTTATTCTCAGAATCAAATTTATCAAAAAATTTGTAATATTGATATTTTTTATTTATAAATAAGTATGAAAACAGGAAACACAATTATATATATATATATATATACTAAGATACATACATTTTTGTGAATATAATTTAATATTAATATAGAAGCTCTGTAAAGTGAAATCAAATACGAGCTACATTATATTCGAGCGAAAAAAGCTGATAAAACCACAAGCTAGAGTACTGTCAAGATAAGGAGAATATATGAACATTGTTTACTTCAGAGATCAAAACTATATTGAAAAATAATAAAGTGAATAAAGTATCTTATAGTAAAATGATGAAAAATGAATTACTGGTTGAAATACGAAATTCTATAAAGGTGAAATGAAAAACAAGCTACGTAATAATTTTAAGTGAAAACCGTTTATAAACATTAAACGGATTAAAATATAAATGTTATGAAAAAGTTAATTCTGTTCGTAATCATTTCTTTCGTCGCCACATTCTAACTCATAATAACAACGTTCTGTTTCCTTCTGTATCCACTTATTGTGGGTTGAAATCTCATTATGAACATTGATATTCTCTATCGTAAACAATATACATCTATAAAAAAGTTATTTACGTTTTTTTAAAAAAATAATTACATACTTTTTAATATATATATATATATATATATATATATATATATATATATATATATGTTAGATCGGTAGAAAAATAATTACGGTTTATGACCTTCAAATTCATATACTTTTTTCGTTTTAACAAGGAGAAGACCTCAACGTGGAGAATTCAATTCGCTTTAAGGCCCGTGGACTGGTGGGTGACTTCTAGTTGATGTTGCCTTAACTCTTCGATTATATTAATTCGTATTATATACACATATATGCATATATATATATATATATATATATATATATATATATATATATGTATGTATGTATGTATAAAGTTTAAAAGGGCGAAAAAGCACCCCTTTGCATTATTTTAGAAAATGTAACTCTCTGTACTAACTACTTGATCTAAACAGAATGTTAAATTGGTATACGGTTAAATTCAACACGGGATTATAGCAAGTGGTTTTGTCGTATGTGATTGAACTGACGATAGATAAACGGATAGCTAGATAAATGGATAGATAGATATATTAGCCCCAGGGATGGCCAGCGATCGAGTCAGCCAGTCATCCAGCCAACCAGTCAGTCAGTGAGTAAGGGTGATTGAGGTGATGGGGTGAAGACCTTCAGCTGTCAGCTTTACTATGTGAGTGGTACTTTGGTGAATTTATCAGCTTTCCATCAAACACCAATACAAAAGCTGATTACACATTACCTGCAATCTGACTTGTTGACTGACAATTGCAAGAGAGTATAGAAAAGATAAGTTGATGAGAACATAATTTAGCGTGTGTATAGTCATTGAGCTGGAATATCATTTGCATGGTATACGTTATAAGAGGGATTATTGAAATCACAATACTGTTTCACTCCATTTTCACCTATATCTATTAAGTTATTCGAAACAATATTTTAATTACATTCAGCAATTAATTAACTGTAATTCGCGTTTTTATTCACTGTATATTTCTATTTCTCTCTAAACACAATTATCATTTGAATATTATGCTTTACACTTGCATTGATCCTATTAAGATTTAAAACTGTTATTTTTTAAATATATATATATATATATATATATATATATATATATATATATATATATATATATATATATATATGTAATTGTTAACTTATAAATAGTAAATATAGTCCTAAATATTTCAATTTTTAATATTTTACAAACAATTCAATACTATATCTGGATTAAGTGTTTTAATATGTAATTATTTTTAATTTACATAACTATTATTTATTTATTTAATAAACATACACGGGCACTGCCCAATTACAGGTGACAAGTCGTCAATCATAAAATATGTATAGATCAGAGTGTTGCACATAAAATATAGAAACGGACATTTCATATTTAAGTATATACATATAAATATATATATATATATATATATATATATATATATGACATACAGAACGAGAATAGATGATATTAACTATTCAACGGAAAAACGACTTAATGCATACACTTTAAAGCTTGCCGGTGTGATACCATAAAGCTCTAAAGAGTGACTGTAGAAATTCCTTAACCTAGAAGTGCGCGGAAGCCAACTATTTACGGTATTATTATTTAAATAAACTTATAATTAAATACGTATTTATATTTCAGATACAATCTGTTAAATAATCACAATGTGAAGTATTTCAGATTTTTTATCTTATGCATATATTTTTTTAATTATCGGTTATCATGAAATGCCTACAAATTATACGTCACGAAAAAAAGAGTAAGAAAACTTACAATTTGTCAACATTGTAACAAAATTATATTAATATAACATTTTAAAACGATTAAACTAGTAATTAAAACTTCATAACAATTTTCATTGTTAGAAAAATTAATATAATAGGATAAAATACCAACAAGTATTATGAAAATACTGAAGTATACTTTTATTAAGAGTTTAATAAAATATTTAATTGAATTTTCAATTATTAAAAGGAAATATATATATATAATGATAATAGTACCATTAATTCAGTATTAATTTTAAAATAATTAATCAAATATAAATATTTTAGATCAATTCGATAATCTAAAAATAATAGCATTTCCAATAACTTGTATGAATATTTGTGAAAAAAAGAATTTTTCTATAAAAAATTCAGTACTAAAGTTATTAGTGTTTTTATAAATTCTAATGTGAATTCAATAAACGAATGAATAAAATATAGTTTTTTTATACTTAACTATACCTAAATCTCGTGTGTTAAAATTATATAAATTAAATTTTGTCGAATGTAGCATAACGTAGAAAGGGTTAAAACTTTTCGACGAACTTTTGAACTAACTAAAGTGAAATCTCATTATTTCGTTGATCTGATTAGCATTCTTAGCCCCAAGAGATAGTGGCTGAAAACCTCATTTAAAATATCTCGTTGAAAAAGAAACTTCTTCTCAGACATTATTTTATTATTGAATGACATTATTTATAGTAGATAGTTAATAGTTCGAGTTCATTGTCAAAATAATCATATCGAGTCAATAGTTTCATTTCATTACCTTTAGCTTTCATAATAATAAAAACCCACATTCCTTGTCACTTTGTCTACAGGACCAAGTGATGAAGATCTATGTTGACGAGAAATGTTTGCTTTGTCAACTCATAAGTTTCAAGTTTAATTCATTAAGTTTCGTCTTTGGGTATTTTTTATTTTTAATTTATATTATGTTGTAAAAAACAATAAAAACTTTTTTCCTTCTATGTTCCTTTTTATTTTCCAATCAGTTTTGAAGAGCTATATACTAGTTCTTTAAGAATAACCTAATGCATATGTATATATATATATATTATAGACCTTTATTTTAATTATTAACAATGTTTAAGACATTCTAATGATTATGCATAAATTTATCAAAAAATTATCTACAATTAATTAGTTAGAATTAAGGTTTAATAAAATTAATTTTAATGTGACGGAATAACTTATAATCAGAGTATAAATATTAAAAAGAGGAAAAAACAATCTAAGCCGAATGAATTTTGAAATTCATTATAAAGTGAAAATATATATTTTACTCAAAATTGATAAAAAGATTAGAAGAAATAATAATAAAGCTCCTATATAACGAAAGAAATAAAATGCTATATATATATATATATATATATACATATCAACAAGCTTATATATTAGGTAAATATACATATGTTCGAACATAAACAGTTTACGTACATGTGTAAGATGAAGTTATATGGAAACAGTTGCAATTCTCTCTCTCTTTCTACATATATATATATATATATATATATATATATATGAGAAAAAAATTTATACGCAATATCCCATATAAATTCTATTTCGTTTGAGTGGACTGAGGGTGTAACCCAGTCGGGAACAACCAGGATCAACTAGAACCGTTTTCAAGAAATTATATTTATCGAATTTCGATAAAAGAAAGGTCAACAAAATACAACATTGAGAGTTGTAAAATAAATTATATATATATATATATATATATATATATATATATATATATATATTGTGGGAAAGAGCATAAGAGCTAATAAAAAAAAATCAATGGAACAGCGAAAATGTTTGTGGGAGTAATCTGAAATTATTATTTTTTATTAAAATATAATTTTATGACAGTTGAACAAGTTTATGCATTTATGAATATATATATATATACAATTATAAAAACTGTATATTCATAAGCAGAATATCTCACTGAAATATTTGTATGATTTGAAAGATTTACAACGTTTATTTATGTTTGATAGTATCATATTTACATTTTGAAGTTTGAGAATATTTATAATATTTTTTAGAATAGTACAACAAATTATATATATTTGATTTGTAACTGAATTAAATATATCGATTTTCAGTAAAGTATTGATGAAAATTAAGTAAAATTGACAAATCTATTAGTGTAGTAAAAAAAAAGATTTTGTTTAAAAACATTAATATTCTTTAGTTCACACATCATGTACAACTATTTTCACTTAAACACAAATGTTACATTTGAACAGAATAACAAACATCTGTACAAATTTACTCAACTAAAAAAACCGTCAGAAGCAGTTTCGATCTCACGCTTCGTACCTTCAAACATAGTTTGTATTCTAGCATATATAGATTTCTATCAAACAATTTCTACAAAAACTTTTATCGTTTTAAGCTAAATTATTTAAATTATTGATTTTCAAGTATTACATGTTTTAGTTAAATTTATTGAAAGAAAACTAGTAAAAAATGAGTTCATATAATAAGTGTATGTGTTGTTTAATAAATATTAAATTCTGATTAAATCAAATGCATCGCACAGAGAAGCATATAAAATAAAATTAATATCTCATTACAAGAAAGGATTAGTAGAATATAATATATATTTATCTTTGGGAAAAGAACGATTAAGAGATTTAAAAATTGATGAAATAAATAAATCTGTTTTTTTATTGTGAGAATAATTGAACAATAAAAAGTGTATTAAAAATGAGAAGGAAATAAAAATAAATATTGACAAACGTATAGATATAAATGAAACTACATTTTTTTCTCTTTATATCGCATTTAATACGCTTTGAATATTCTTTTCATCCCACTTGAAAGTCTCGCAAACGACACAAGAATACAATTTTATAAAAATGGTGCGAATTATGTGGTGTAAAAGTATACAAACGAGACGAGTTAAATGCAAAAAAGTGACGGAGGAGAAAAAAATAAAACAAAAAGAAATAAATGGGAAAATAAAAACGAAACTATTCGTTTGACATTATACGAATATAAAAGAGATCAACAATGAACGACATTATTTAAATTAGCAAATATTTTCATTATCTTTTTCTTAGTACACAAAGCTTATGACCCTGGACGACGAAGAAAAATGTTCAATAATTCAATACATTTGTACTAGTTTGTACGAGAATCAGCGTATATAGTAAAACTGTGTATAATTTATACATTTATCTATATTCGCAAATTCACCCAGCCATATAAAATTTCTATGAAGTCGAGTGCGTGTGTTTTTTTTTTATCCGGCCGACATTACTTTACGTATTGTTCTGTTGGTATGCTGTCATATATCTCTACATTCGCGGTACTTTTATATCGTTATCGGTCCGAATTTAGCTACAACATAACAGTTTCAACACAGCATCTCTTTTTATTACCAATATGTGCACCTCTCTTCAATACGTTCGAATATATACAGATGTAATAAAGATCGAGTGATAGATATTTTTTCGATATCGCATTGAGAAGTTTCGATAAGTCTTTCTTCCTAGATACCAGGGATGGCCAAATATTATAATGTATATTTTTCAATATTTCTTTTCACAGAAACAACACGCGAGATGTTTATAAAAATTACAGATGTTCTTTGACTCAGTACATTAATATTTTACAAAACTCTTTAATACAAATATAAAATTCACACACACACACACATATATATATATATATACAAAAATATATGTGTGTGTGTAATTATATCATTTTTTTAAAAATGTATATTTAAAAAAAATATTTTACGAGATACAAAATATGAGCATATTATTTCTAATAATAATTAATTTACATAAATAATTATACAAATTTAATGAATTTAATTATTATATTGATACAAACAATATTTTAAAAACTGATGAACTAATAATACTGTAAAGAATTTCATTGAAATGAGAGGAATTTATTTAATTAATAATATTATTAGTCTGTAAATGCAAACTGTAAATGTAATTCATATAAACGAAGGTGATTTGAAAAGTTTGTGGCCTAATATATAAGTGGTGATAATATTTTCAATATTTGTGGCGTATTACAAAGCAATATCTATCTTATACATAAACTCAAAGTCTATAATTAATATTCCAAGCAGTTTGTTGCAGACATCAATTTAAATAAAGCTCTTTTTTGCTCTTATTGAAATGAATATAGTTGTTGTGCGCTGATAAAGTTTTTACTCAAAAAAGGCTTAACGCTAACAGAAACATTTAATGAAATGAAAAATGTACTTGGTGATAGTGCACCTTCATATGCAACCGTAAGTGGGCAGCTGAATTTAAATGTGGCCGTGCAAGCTTAGAAGGTAACCCGCATAATGGTCAAAATCCTTGGTGGTAGGCTTGGAGCATCGCTGAACGAAGAGCATTGAAGTTCAAGGGAACCATATTGAAAAATAAAAGTAATTTAAAAACAAGTTATATTCTTTCATAGTTAGGTCGCGAACTTTTCAAATCGCCCTTGTATTATAAATACCATGTATGTTTGAATATATATACATATATATGAAGCAGAATTTTTTTAAATATTATTGGAAGAACAAAAAAGCTTTATCTCAAAGCGAGCAAACTAAAATGATTTTCTTTTATGATTTTAGAATATTAGTCTGTCATAAGAGTTTAGTATCTTGTAAGATAACAATCTCTTAAGATTAATCTTGTGCGAGTCGAATATTATAAGATTAAAATTCGAACGAATGTACATAATATACTGTTATTAATTTATTTTCTTCATTTTATGTAACTTGAAAGTAAATCTTTGTCAAAGAAAACGTGAATAGGTTTTACGATAGATTTAAAAGATTTAATAGTACCAAATATGAAAGAAATGTTAGAATAAAAAAGACACTGTTAAAGAAGATTACGAAAAACCGAAAGGTATTAAACGAGAAAAGATGTATATTAATTTTATAACGTAATTAATGTTTATGAGAAAATAAAGCACTGGTTAGTTAGCTTACTCTTTCGAATATTTTTATGTATAAAATATTCTATTGCTTTTTACAATAATCGCCAGATATAACAAATTAAACTCTCTAGACAGGCAACATCTGTCGCAGAAAGACATAAGTCCAATAAGATACGGCGAAAGGAAAAAATGTGAAATTTCGAAAATATACGAACTAAATACGAACCGGCTACATTTGTTGTATTATCCGTACGTTTGAACAGTGAGAAAAGTAAATTTTCATTCGCGCTGTTTGTAGAAAAATACATTTCCTTCTATATCTTAGCAGAAAGTGTTAATAAAAGCACTTTAATGACACAATTTCTTGATCTTATAGTCTAACCATTTACTTAGTGCGAATAACCACGCCTTATCGCTGTTTTCTTAAAAACCTTTCCGCGGATAAATTGTTATGAGACTTTGGATCTTTAATTTTAATCATATTAGTGTACTTCTTTTAGTACGGTCTTGTTTCTTTTTTCGTCTGTACGAAATGTGTACAGACGTTTTGTAAGAAGTAATACGAATTAATGCGATGGCTTTTATTGTTGTTTTATGAGAATATTTTTTTTAATTTTTTATAATTAAAAAAATATATTCACGCGATATTTTTTTCACTTATTCTTTCCTTACTTCACGCACTTCTGGATATTTTTTACATATAGAATAAAAAGAATTTATGTTTTATAATTCCATAATATATTCTTTAAAGAATGAATAATTATATTATAACGCACAATGTATGGTAATTCGAGTATACGAGTTTTATACTTAAAATAATATACGAAAGTACTTATTCTTTGTATAAAATCAATAGATTTCATTTCTCAATAACATTATACATATATATATATATATATATATATATATATATATATATATATAAGCAAATAACATAAAGAGTACATTCAAATATACATTATAAAAAAGAATAAAATACATAATGAATTGAAAGCGATTTAATTTCAATTGAATAAATATTAATATTTTACTTAAAAAATATTACTTCCACTTTGAAAGTCCGTAATTAATTACAAATAAACAGGTAAGAAAGATTTTCAAGCGAATTAAAATACAAATATGCCTTTATAATTAAAGTGTGTATTAATTTATGTGCCTAATTTATTTTATAACAATCTACATACTGTAAATAAACAGTGAAATTGACCTTAAACTAAACAAATATTTATTAAATTAATTTGATTTCGAATAGTGTATATAAAATGAATTTTTATAATCACCTAATGAATTTTATTGAATTCACATTACACATTTTTTTATCCGTTGAACTCCGCCCCTCAAGATTAAATCTTGATTACACCACTATATATATATATATATATATATATATATATATATATATATATATATATATAATATAGCAGTTAGATATTTTTAAAGGTCCTGTCAAATTGAAAAATAGCGAGAAAAATTAAGTCTAAAAGAAATGTTATATTTTTACATCGAAATCTGTCAACGTGACTTTCCAACCGTACGACGATGTCGTGTAAAAAATAACGATCAAGAATTATCAATGTCTTAAATCCCATAGGGCTTGTATGATTTATAAAATGTCGTTGTTTTTATTTTTCAATTTATTTAATCGAAAATGTTATAAAAGTAATATAACTACTAAAGTAGAAATAAAAACGAAATAATATAGGATGATTCTACTTTGGCTTCCACACTAAAGTAATAAAAAAACGTGTTATTACTTATTTAGTATCTTAGTTCAATCGTATTTTAGAATTAAATTGAATTAAAATACTAAATAAAAAAAATAACATGAGTTTCCTTAACTCCTGCATCCCCTTTTAATACTTCTATGTGGAATCCTAATTAACATCACCTATATCGAAAATCTGAAGCACACAATACCAAATAATAAAATACATACAATTAATATAAGAATTTTAATCAGAATTTATATATATATATATATATATATATATATAATTATTACCAACCCTTGTGTGTAGGCCGTTAGTAGTGCCTTTATAATATAGTTTTACTGTGCGGAGTTACACTTATCAATTTTGGCCAGGTCTCATCCCTAAGGAACAACAATTCGTTCTCAACGATTTGATCCGATCTGTGGCGATGTGGGGCGATCACAGTATATTTACAATGATTGGAAAAAATCGACTGCCAAATTGTTTTAAGCTGTTGTATCAAATTGTTTATATATATATATATATATATATACAATTTCTTGTTCTATGTTTTTGTGTCAAAACAATAGTAATATTAATGAACTCTAGACAAACAAGATCACCCACAAAAACTACTAATGGATTACTGAGATACAATTTTACATTCTACAAAAGATACATCAATCCATTTTTATGACGTTTGTGTATTAAATTGGTTTATTTTATAGGTAATATATATATATATATATATATATATATATATATATATATATATATATGATAACGTTTTAAAAAAATGTAAATCCAATAAAATTATAATTGTATTAAAAAGAATTTATAATTTGAATAGAATTTAAAAATGAAATATAATTTAATAAATAATTTGTGGGTATTTTCAAATTAAGTATATGTTTAATTGTATTAACAATTTTCATTAAAAGATCAACTCAAAAAAATATCAACTTTTAAAATACAAAAGTACCTATTTCATATAGATTTTGTATTTTATAAGCAAGGTAGTTTTTAACTTTAAAGACAATAAAGTCTTTCATTTAAAATGTGTATCTTAGAAACGTACATGTTTATTACTAATAATATTTCTATTTGTAGATATCAATTTAAGATCAATTCATGACAAAAAAAATGCAGGAAGAAATTACTAATGTCACTGTTATATATAGAGATATAATTCAAAAAATCTTTGACCGTTTAACTTCTATACAAATATCATCTGTGCATATATATATATATATATATTACTTTCACTGTATTATCTGAGATAGGTAAATGTCCGCGAATCCATGCATCCACGCATCCATCCATCATTCCATCAGAATCGTTTCACAAAAGAATATCATCGCGGATCTAATCACAACAGAAAAATCGTTCAACGTTCTCACGTTCAATCCTACCAGTGGCGTACATCATCTTATATATATATATATATATATATATATATATATATAAATTTAATCAATCATTCTGCTGTGTATACAGGGCCATTCAATATATAAGAAGACATCATACAAAAACAGATATGAAAAGTGATTAAATTTAAAAATGTTTAAGTTGATTTAGAATCAATTACGTATTAAATTCAAATACCGAGAGAATAGAAAATTATTAAACATTTAGATCTTCCACTTTTCAGGAACAAAATTCAATCATTCGATTCATTTTGTGTCGAAATTAATTTAATATACTCGAATAGAATTACCTTCGAATAAATATTCATTTTTTCCATAAAACCATTGCCCAACTTTAAATATTGACACATATATGAGAGTGATTTAAAAATTTCGTGGCCTTACATATAAGTGTCGGTAATATTATAAAAATGTGTAGCGCATCACAAAGCGATATTTATCTTCTATATAGCCTCAAAGTCTATAATTAATGTGTCAAGCAATTTATTGCAAATACCAATTTAAATAAAGTTCTTTCTTTGTCGTTGTTGAAATGGATAAAGTTTAACATCGTACGGTGATTGTTTTTTGTCAAAAAAAGGCTTAAACCCAACAGAAATCTTTAATGATATGAAAAATGTATTGGATGATAGTGCACCTTCATATACAACCGTAAAGAAATGCGTAGCTGAATTTAAATGTAGTCGTGCAAGATTAGAAAATAACCCGCTTAGTAGTTAAAATCATTGGTGGTAGACCTGAAGCATCGCTGAACAAATGGTATTGAAGTTCAGGAGAATCATATTGAAAAATAAAAGTAATTTAAGGACACAAGTTATATTCTTTCAAAGTTAGACCGTGAACATTTCAAATTACCCTTGTATAACATTAGATATGTGTATGGTCTTCTCAGAAGGAATTGAATGATATTAATTTTCAGATGAATAGCTATTCAGATAAAAGTTAAAAAAATAATAATATAGTATGGAAATATGTCTTGCATAATTAAATCGAAATATTACTAAACTGAACTCAATCCCTATGTTTTTATTTTAGAAATGCTATATTAATAATAAATTCTTTTTTTATAAATATTAATTTTATAAACATCTGATAATAAAAATCAATTTTATATATTGTTTAAGAAAAACAATATGAAAAATCTGAAAATATATAATTGCTTTTATGAACTGAACTTGAATAAATGAAATCAAACATTACTTAATGACAATATATTTTATTCGGATTTGTAAGAAAAGTAGTAAAGTTAGTGAACACATTTGAAATCAATTTGAAGATAATATATGATTTGAAACGTTGTAAAAGGAGAAAAGATTCATTGCACGCTACTGATTAATATGCTTACCATCTGGCCCATTCAGTTGCAAAAGAAGCCAGTCAAGTCAGTCTAAAAGAAAGAAAGTGTTAGCTAGTACAAACTGGCAAGTAAGCAATGGAGGACACATCGGTACTGGGCATATCAAATTTTAGGGTAAACTTCGACAGTTTGGAGGTATACAGAGCGTAGCGCGATATTCGACATATAAAACTATTCTATTGAAAAATATTTTCGCACACTTTATCACATTTTCGTTGACACGACCTTTTTATACAATTTATACTGGTAATATATCTGACATAGTTTTAATAACAGAAATTGTTGCATTTCAAAAGGCAAGCCTGGTTATTAAAAATAATATAATGTAAACATCTATATAATGTTTGCTAAATAACCTTAATTGACATTATTATATTGTATAAAATAATGAAATGTGATCAAATACAAAACTACCTTAACAGCTCTGAGTTTACTAAACTTGATAGAAAAATATATTAATTGGCCTGGGTTTATTCTCTTCAGCTCTATTTACATAAATATTATTTTACGAATTGAAGTAAATAAGCTACGACAAAAAATGAATAATTGATTAAACAAGAATTCAATTACCCAGAAAAACAAGTTTTCTAATTTCACTGTTAATTTTCTTCCAGGTGTAAATTACAGACAGTCATGTTTATCTCTTTCACCTATGTATACATACATATATATATATATATATATATATATATATATATATATATATATATATATATATATATTTATATATAAAGTTAGAGAAAACAAATATATAACTTGTCATTTACAGTGAGTATTAAATGAAATGACAAAATCTGTATGATAGACGATACAAAATTGGTATTTTGATATCACAATACAGATTGATTGTAATACTCGGATATAGTATTATTTCCGAAAAGCGTCAAGATTGTCTGTAACTCAATACTAATGAAAATTTGAAAAAACAAACAAAAATAAACCCACATACAGATAAGTTCTATAACAAATGATCGTCTAAACATATTATTGGAGCGAAATATATGAATAGAACAAAGAAGACAAAGGTGTATACATATCTGTTCAATAAAGAAATAAAAATAATTAAGCATATACTAATTTTTTATACCCATATATATAGGTATTTAATGACAAATATAATTAATTATATAATAAACTTTTTTTACTGTTTCAACGAGAATTAAAAAGCAGATTTACCCTCATGAAATTAATAAGTTAATAAAAAAATAAAAATAATATTAATGAAATAAAAATAATATTAGACAAATTATATATATATATATATATATATATATATATATATATATATATAATTTGAGCAAATAATAAACAACAATAATCACAACATAATAATAACGATATTCTAGAAATGAATGAATCATCATGAAATAACAAATAATTTCCGTAAAACCAATTAATAAATCAAGTTACAAATATAAATTAATTAATAGCGGCTGGCTCGTATACACAGGATGATATTGAGGGTATGGGGTTGTAGAATAGCTTGTAGGATCGTTGGTTTGATAGCTAGGGGTTTCAATGTGCTTCTCATTTCTGTACGTAGATTCATCAATTGAAAGTATATATGTTGTGCGTGCATTTATGTATATGTTTACACACAGGCAGAAGTGCATATATATATATATATATATATATATATATATATATATATATATATATATATATATATATGTATAGTATATATATATATATATATATATATATATAAACAAACAGTGGCCTGTAAGTGTGTATTACGATTTATATTTCCAACAGTATAAAATGTGTAATTGATATATATATATATATATATATCAAATAAGAGATAACCATTGACTATTTATGAAAGCAATTCTATATATGTATTTTGAAGCCATATCAGTTCTCAAAAGTAAAATGTGAAATTTCTTCTAATTATCAATAATATTTTATTAGAACTGTCCAATGCAGCAAAATTAACCTAATTATTTGAAGTAATTTTGTATCGATATAATTAAAAAAACCATATTTGCAATCGCAAAAGCGGATTTTAAGTAAATACGAGGGGGCTTCGTCCCCTGCTTGCTGCGCTCGCCCACTTGTCAATTATAAGCATATACATGTAACCGAATGAAATAATAAACACGTTTTTTAAAACTCATTTATGCCTATATAATCAATTGCAAATATATTGCACATCTATACATATATACTTTACTTACTCTAATGCTTACTATATTCCCAAAATAATATTTACTAAAATATTAAAAAATATAGATATATTTGAAAAAATCTTCTGTATATGCAGGTATATATATATATATATATATATATATATTTTAAAATTTATAATTGTTCGAATGAAATTCATATAAAAGTATAGTATTATAATTGTACAATAATAATAAATCCGTACAAACATTTATATATATATATATATATATATATATATATATATATATATATATATATTGAGAGTATGTAAGTATACAATATAAAAAAATAAAGAAGACAAGACTCAAGAAATAAATTGCAATATGAAAAAAGAAATGTTATGTTATATTATTATTTATATCACACGTGTTAAACAATGTGCTCAACAGGAAATAAAAAAGCTAGCGTTAAAGTAAATTATGGCACTGTGTTACAAAGTCAAAACCGTACAAGTAAAGATACCAATTTATAAAATTGAAAGCATAAACAGCGTTTATTACAAATTCAACATCCTCTTATATTAAACGAATGTCAGAACGTTTTGAAAGTCTGACAGTTCTGTTGTGTTTTTTTTGTATGAAGTTTTTAATCGGTTTATGTTCAAAAATGTTCAATTTTATGATTAAATAAAAGATAGGAATAAAATTTGCTTCATGTATATATATATATATATATATATATATATAACAGACATTTAGAAAATAAAATATTTTAAACTTTTGTATTTAAAGTTTGTATATATATATATATATATATATATATATATATATATATATATATATATATATGAATAACTGATGATATTTACAGAGATATAAACAACAATGAAATAAATGAAAAACTTCATTCGTTCAATATTACATATTATAATTAATTCAAAAATAGTTCCATCCGGTTATTTGTTACTAAACAAAACAGTGATTGATAAAATAAGACGTACACGTATTCAGGAATTTATAACTGCAAAAATATATATTAAATATATCAAAACAGTCAAAAAAACTATGCAAAATTAAAATTAAAAAGTAATCATAACAATATATCATACTATTATAAATACAGATGGATACGATAGATACATTTTTTAAAATACTTATAATAATGGATAAACTCGTTCTGTTGAATAGTAAATTCAATACAAAATATATATATAGTTTGGAATTGAATTTACTGTTCAAACAATTTCATCCATTATTATTTAACGACCGAAACTGTTCAAAATTAACAAGAAAAATTTTCTCAAATGATAAAACAACCTATGCAAAACAACTTCTGTTTTCGACATCCAACAAGAATATACACAAATACGTGTGTATGGTATGTATGTATATATTTATGATACACACACATACATATATATATATATATATATATACATATATATATATATATATATATATATATATATATATATATGTATATAAGTATATTGGATTTATTTTACACGTAGTTATTTAATACAATGATTATGAATAAACAATAGCATTTTTATATTTCGATGTGCAAATCTTCAGTAAACACTTGATCTTTCAATCAACTTCAGGTGTATGAGCTTAACAGGATTGGAAACAAAAATGTAGGTGTGGATGGTAAGGATCATAGGATTTGTAGCAGGAAAATCTTAAAAAACATGATTTAAAAATATTGATTTTATTACATTTTATATGTTTTATGGAATACTTTAAGGAATCGAACAACAATCACATAAAACAAAAAGTTATGTATTATATATATATATATATATATATATATATATATATATATATGTATATTTCAACATTAGTCCATACCCTCAATGAAGATGATGCCAACCGGAGAATAGTTTTGTGAGTGGTACATAGAAAAATGTGCAGAGAACGTACAGTTTTCAAACAAGATTTTTGGAGCGTTTAAATTAAACGGCTCAATTAATCGGTACTATAGCAGCTACTGGACATCTAAGAATCCGCATATTATGGAGGAATATCATGTAAATTTACCAGGAGATACAGTGTGATGTGGATTATCAGCAAGGGTTTCAATTAAACAATTCTTTTTTAATAGCATAGGAATTTATCATACTATGCATTCGTGAGGTGTTTTGGGATGAGGAGAACATTTATTTCCAACAAGATGGTCCATCTTCCCACTACCGTCGTGATGTGAGGGCCTATCTTGGTGAAAATTTGCTGAACAGATGGATTGGATGTACAGGTAGCACTTAATACCCTCCGCGCTCCTCACACATCACGTCAATGGATTTTTTATGGGGATTCATCAAAGATAAAGTTTATGGCACAAAACCGGCAACAGTTAATAAATTAAGAACAGCTATTGAAAAAAACATACCCAAATACTAAACCAAACCATTCGTTCCAGCAGTGCCTAGACCAGAACGGTCATTAATTGGAGCCCTTGCGATAACTAAAGAAAACCTATGTCTATCTTCCTTAATTTGGAGTTTTAACCATAGTCATACATTAATAAATACTAAATTTATAATCATTCATAGTGTACATACATTTTTTGGACAT
The DNA here is from genome assembly GCA_034766995.1 of Acanthacorydalis orientalis. Taxonomy (NCBI): domain Eukaryota; kingdom Metazoa; phylum Arthropoda; class Insecta; order Megaloptera; family Corydalidae; genus Acanthacorydalis; species Acanthacorydalis orientalis. The sequence goes on along the minus strand of CM068324.1, from coordinate 19,379,294 downwards.
CTAATATATATATATATATATATATATATATATATATATATATATATATGTATATACTTATATATATATATATATATATATATATATATATATAATGTATAATATATATGGATATATATATATATATATATATATATATATATATATATATAAAATTAAAATATTAAATTGATTATTAAATTTACTACTAAAAAATTTACTGCCAATATACTATTATCATAATCATATACCTGTATGCATAGCAGTTGACTTATTTGACCTAGAATAATATGAGGGCAGCCATATTTGTGCATTGAAAAAAATATTCACCCCGAAATCGATAATTGTACTTTCAAACTAAATTGTGAACACAAACTAACACGATACACCGATGAATGAGTTATTTATACATCTCGTTATAGTTTTTATCAGATTCATTTTCAATTCTTTTTAACGAAAAAATGTCAAAAATAAAGTTCAATATGACAGCGTCCACTAGCGAAACAAAACACCACGAATGAGTGTTCAAGTAGATGTATAACTGTACATTTCCTGACGTCATTTTATTTTGCGATTTGATTGGCTATGACTCGTCTAAGGCAAAGTCGAGAGCAAGTACCAGAGCACATGTGAAAGGAAGTGTGAAGGCAATTGTTACCTGAAAGTAATATCTTTGATATTGTTATAATCTGTTCCATAGCACTAAGAAACAATGCTCAAAGAATAAAATATGACGACTACTTATGAACTTCTCTGAATATATTTCAAACATAAAATATATCCATTTATATGTATTTGATATTCTATACCAATTCATTTTTTTGTATTATTAGAAATTTTATTCGATTATAATAATTTGTGATGGTTAAATGAATATACCTTATCAGTAGACCATTTTTATATTATCTTTACTATTTTATAAAAAAAATTACATTTCTTTCTGTCTAAATTTTGAAACAATCAACCATTTAAAGATTTTATATACATATTATCTGTATTCTAGAACAAAATATTATGAATAAAAAAAGTATTACTATATGTATTTATATATGAAATGAATGTTGAAAATAATTGTGGTGAGTAATTCTTCTCGAAACAAATTTCAAACGTAGAATTTCTGAATACGAATAGATCGACATCAATTATTTCATGAAACATAAATTTACACATTTATTTCCATCACAATAACAAATCTGACTACACTCGTAGTGATTTAAATTTAAACACAATGAACTAGGCTCAGAAAAACAGAAGGCAGACAATTGATCGTAAAATATAACAAATTGTACGAATTTACTATCGATTTATCATAAAACGACAATACATTTAAACAAAAACAAACACCTCACCCTGTATGTACAAACACATAAGTATACATGTACAAGTATAACCACACATATTGTACATATATATATATATATAAATAAATTCGAGTATGTATACATGCACGTATGTATGCATATACGGAAACAAGAATAGGGACTCAAAACCCAAGCGTAACTGTGAAGTAAAATTTCTACTGCAGCCGGCGAAAGCATTCGAAATTATTCACTTTCGAAATAAAGCGTAGCGGAAACACCAGCAGCCAACGATGGAGTAGAATTTAAGGGACGCTTGGTATGAGGGTGTGTGAGCGATGGGCGAAAACGTTTGCAATGTTCTATACTTGGCAACAGAGCAAGGGTGCCGGGTGCCGGGTAGAGACGAACATTCGAGCTCTCTTGGGCGCTTCTATTTTCCCAGACACTAGAATCAGTAAGCTCTTGGATAATGTTACCGAGAACAAGTAAATATAGTCTCTTCTTATTTCACTCTCTTTATATATATATATAATATATACATATATATATATATATATATATATATATATATATATATATATATATATATTCGATACATTTACAACATCTTCGGACATCTTAGTTTTACCCGATTTGTGGTATTTCTGATATGGTTATAACTTTAATAAATTTAAAAATATGACAATGTAATTAACATAAATAAATAAATTCCCTTTGGAGAACAGTATAAAAATAAAAAGTTTTTTAAAAAGAAGCCCCAAATGTGTCAATTTATTATTATTAACACGAATTTGCCTTCTTATAAAGATGAAAGTAGCAACTCATAAATAATAATTAAATCATTATATTAAAATCAAACAGTTTCTCATAAACTTTACAATCTATTTGTTTATCTCAAGACTTTGTGTTGCTCTTTGAAAAGAGTTCCAACTGTTTTTAATTATGTATATGTTGAAATATCTAATTAATAAAGATTAAACAAGGAAACTATATTTTAGAAAAACACAATATTTGTTTACCTGAAGATAAAAAAGACGTATTATTATTATTGTGTCAATTCAATAAATGAATTTTATTTTATTAATTTTAACAATAATTCAACGGTTTAATTTAAATTCGATATAGTAAAGTACTTTAAACTTGTTTAAAATTATATATATATATATATATATATATATATATATATATATATATATATATATATATAAAGAGAGCGAGACTGGGAGATCATATTTCTGATATTAAAACAAGTGTCATTTCTATAATTTCAAATAATCAAAATGATTTTATTACTAGTATATTACCCGTCAAATTTAACAGAAAAATAGAAAGAAAAAACTGTTTATTGGTTTTTACAATATAATATAGTTAAATATAAAAAATACCTAAGAACGATACTTAATGAATTAAACTTAAAACCTATGAGCTAACAAAGCAAATATTCTCATCACCATAGATAAACATTTCTCGTCATAATGGACTGTCTTGCAGACAAAGTGACGAGAAATTAGCGTTTTTATTATATAGAATATAATAATTAAATTCTCTATTATAAACAAATCTCTTCTTCTATGAACTATTTCCAATCTCCTCTGAAATTATTTTAATATATTAAATTTATATTATTCTTCATTTAAATTTCAATATATATATATATATATATATATATATATATATATATATATATATATATATATATATATATATATATAAACCCATACATTCTTCTGTTCCACTTTCCTTTAAATTCTTTTCATAAGACTAAAAAAGTTACCAGAAACCACGTTGCACGAAAAGATACGAATACTTTCGCTACATAAACTCTATTTTCTTGCCTTTAAAGCTGTTCTTCCATTGATCCTGACTTCGATTTTTAATAAAATTCAAACATATTCCGGAACACAAGTATGACTCGAACGTAGGCGTACAATCAGTACGTTTCACGCAGAATGCTTATCTTTAGGGTTGTATGCTCAAATATATATATATATATATATAAATATATGTTTATGTATATATATATATATATATATATATATATATATATATATATATATATATATAGATAGATAGATAGATAGATAGATAAATATATATAAATGTTGTACGGTTATATATTATAAAATTATAAACATTTTTTATCCACATTGTAAAATTAATTAATATTCACATCTTGTAGATAATTTTTTTAGTATTCAGCACTTATAAAAATATTTTAGGTGCCTGAGCTCTGTGATTTTTTTGCTTTTTATGAAAACTATTCTGGATTCGTGTACGTTATTTATTTATAAAAAACTGAACAAAATTTATAATAAATTCGAAAGACTGAATCGGTCACCGTAAATGTAAAGTGTAAATTATAAAATAATATTCTAATTGAAAATATTTTTGTTAACAATTTATAATGAAATTATTATAATAACCTCTGCAAGTAATATACACAAACAACAGAACAGAAAGAATTGTTGGAAAGTCATTTTAAAATATAACAATACGAGACAATATAACAATAATTTCAAAATACGAGAGTCATTTGATAAATATAATCAAAAATAAGTTAAACACTGTTTTTTGGAAATAAAAACGATTTTATTTCTCAACATAGTCTCCATTGAGGGCTATATATAGTTGGTCCAGCGTGTTTTCAATTTTTTTATCTCATCGAAATACTAGTTTTTCTCAAAGTCTGCAAACGACCAATGTATAATAGTTTCATTATTTTTTAAACAATATTAAGATTGTCAAAATATTACTTTAAATATATATTAATTATTTGAATTATTAATTTTTTAAGTAAATGTTTACTTTCTGAATTTTTCGAATATCTAATCATTTAAAATAGAGACCAGTCATCTTTATACATCTTACCAACGAATTTGATTGATTCTAATTACTGACGAAGTGTATATATATATATATATATATATGTGTGTGTGTGTGTGTGTGTTTACTATAAAAAATGTATTTGTTTTTTCATAATTTATAAAAATCAAAATGTATCAAGTAGATAACATATCAATATTTTATATAAAACTGAATTTAAAAATCTCATATACACATAAAATATTTTATATATCATACACTTAGGAAAAATATATTGTTTGTATCTTTCCAACTTATCGGTGTCTTAAAAAAGACATAAAAATTTAACTACATTGTTTAAAAACGACATAAATATTAACTGCTTTTAATATTAAAAGTACTAAAAACTTTCAAGATTCTAAATTATAACACGGTACTAAATAAGTATGCGGTTAATTTTGTCTTCCTGTATTTTATATACATAACATATATATATATATATATATATATATATATATATATATATATATATATATATATGCATATGAAGTTTGTTTAAAAAAAATATTCTTCAAGACTAATAAATGAAAAGTGTCCCAAAAAATTCTTAAGTTTTTATATGCATATAAAAAGAAATGTAGGTAAATTCTTAATTTTATTAACTAATCAGTTTATGAAAGATAATTTATCAATGTATGTATAATGGTATATCTTTTAGAAAAATAATCATTATATGAATGTTCATCTTACAAGTTAGAATAACGACTATTTATCATTTAATAAGCATTTCATTATCCTGATTAAACTATATCCGATTCTTTTCCTGACAATTAAACCATCAGTAAAATAGATATACTGGATGAACTGACGTTTACAATTTATAATGGATGAGTTGAAGCATACGATTAAAATAGCTTACGACAGTATTCCATCAGAAACTTGTACACATATTTGTCGGTTGTATTGCTACAAAATGTCAATAATGTGTACATGTACGTATCGTAGATATGTATGTATATATATATATATATATATATATATATATAAACGCTTATAAGCTGTCGGTAACCATGTTGAATCTATGCATTATTAAACTGATTTGTGTGATATATTGTCATAGGAGATACGAGATTTATGTGTGATCTCTTGGTATTTTCAAAATAATCATATTAAATTATTCTGAATTTAATTTGTTTTAATTTTATCATCAATATTCAAATTAAAAAAATTGTTTTATAAACAATTTCTATTCAATAGAACCTTTCAAATAAATTTTTCTAATATATTAGATATTAGGTGTAAAAATTAATTTAGTGTCTTTAAACTGTATCAGTCGTGACTCTATTTGAAATTAAAATATTTTCTCGTCGTTGTAGAATTTTGAAGTTCCAACATTAACATTTAAAAACGTTATATAGTTGACTAAACAGTTGGCATAACTTCACAGAACAGTAGTGAACATGATGGCATCCGAAAAGCAGCATATTAGCCATTGAATACTTTTCGCATTCCAGTTTAAAAAAATGCTGCCAACTTCGCAGAAATGATTGTTTCAGCTTTGAGAGAAGGTATTGTCATATATAATATATGCAGAAAATGCTAAAACAATAAAAGAGTTCCAAAAATACATTACGACTTCATCGACTCAAAAACACCATCTTTTTTTCGACAATGGATCTGTCAGTTATCAGATAGATGGAGAAAACTTATATAAAATAATAGAGGATATGTTTAGTATTGAAATATATTCCATTTTTCCAAAAACATTCATTTTATATAAAAAGGCACCGATTTAATTTGTACACCTTATACATTAATATAAGTTCCAATCATATACATACATATTATATATATATATATATATATATATATATATATATATATACATACATATTATATATATATATATATATATATATATACTTTTAGAGATTCAACAAAGATAGACAAAAATATATAAAAATTGATTAATCAATATATGAAAAATTAATGTTTTATATCCGTTGACTGATAAATAATTCAAATATGAAGAATCAAAAAGGTTCAGATATTCTATTGACCATTTTAAATTACACTAAATAAATATTTTACAGTAGTTTTGGTATTTCAAAAGTGACACATTTATTATTTATATATTACATTCTTCTAACACTAAATTATCTTTATTTCAAAATAACATTTTATGAAATCAGCAAATTTCATTTTCAATTCTGATAGATTTATTTTAATATATAAAGCTGCATATGCAAAGTCCTTTATATTGTACTTTTTTAATATCTCCAGGTAAAATATATATAAATCATTCAACATTAGTAAATACTGAGTTAATACTCTTCTATATTCAAGGAACGATTCAAAGATATAAATTATTTCACAAATAATTATGAAGTGTTATAAACGTTATAACGATTTAAGTGAAATGTGACGTTTATATTTTGAATAAGTATTAAAAAGAAAGTAAACACACACAGAAACATACATATATATATATATATATATATATATATATATATATATATATATATATATATATATATATAGTTGTATTTGTGTTTATGTTTGTATTCATTTATACTTCATGCGTAGGTATAGGAAAAGAATCCAAATTTAGTATGCCATTAGACCATTCAACAATTTCGCAAATATCCGATTGAAACCATAAATTCGAATCTTTATTAAACACTTGAACAGAAACAAAATATTTTGTCATGACTACACAGTGTAGATAAACGTATTGGTGGAACTAGGCAGGTACTGTAGCGCCTTTACTCACGTTACCCGAGGCGGTTATTTCACTATTCTCACCCACCTTTTGGCTCATCTTCGCCGTTATACGACTACCCTTATAAACACAGCCCCATCATTGGACTGGCGCTGACCTTTGATCACCATAGTCGCCTATTTTGCATCGTGTCATAGAAATTCTCTATTATGCTTACCTACACCAACAATCTTGAATCAGCCATGCTTGAAACTTTAGTCGAAATAAACACACCGACACGTACGCAACACGTATTTGTATGTATAGATTGCTCCAAGCAAGTGGAACCTAGCTTATAAATTAATTAACATCCAGTTATTTTCGAAACGGATGTAACTCTAATCGTACAATAAGCACGCCTTTAAACAAACATTGTGTAATTAAATTAACGCTACGTATGTAATTTCATATAAATTTAATAGAAACTTTCAAAAATCATAACAATTGACTATTCAAATTCATAATGTAACTTTTCCAATTCACTCGTATGTAGCAAATATAAACAGACACACGTAAGTTTGAAAAAATCAACTTGACGTGAATTATATATTTAATAAAGAATATTGTATTACTTTAAATTAGTCAATGACTTAACTAGTCATTTGAATCACATATTTCATTAAATGTATCCTTCTTTTATTCGAGAGTTAAAATGTATCATTTACATTAAATATATATTTTTTCTGTTAAATATAATAATTATTCAATAAGTAAAATGAACAATATTATTTATTGTTTGCAACACTAACTGTAATCAAACATAATAATAAAATATTTGATAAAACATCAATTGATTCTAAATGATATTCAAAAATCGAACTATGTTTTATTTATTTATTATAAATAATTAAATGTGCATGTAGTTCATTATAAACACTGCTCTAATAAATGTCAATAGTTAAATATAAACCAATTATTCGTCATTAATTGAATATGTAATATTTCTATAAAAATATTTAGCTATATAAATATATTACCTCTGTTAGCAAATATGTAATTCATCACTGTGATTTATATATCAGTAAATATATTTAAATTTGTTCATTATATGAAATTAAATGTATGCTAGTTATGAAAAGAATTCAATTTAATTTAATATAAAAGTTATAAACATTTATCAGTAATTTATCAAATATATTTTATGAAGGGGTATGAAAATTATATCAATTATTATTATTAAAAGTCTAATTATTTAAAGCAATCAAAATTAAATAATTAAGAATAATATCAATAACATCTTGATTGAACCTAAATGTGAAGTGTATTAGAATTGTATGTTTATGTATGTATGTACATAAGTACACATATAACGATGTAAAAATCTAACCATACTTTATTCGCGTTAATACGTTTATGCATTTCAATGAATAATTTATAATTTATTATACATAGATAAAATATTAAATTTGTACGTCAACTTAATAACATGATTAATGTAAAATACTACTACATATATTTGATTACTTTAAAAAAAATCGACAATTTTAATGTAAATGTATAATGTTTTCCTTTAGCAATTAAAATGTAATTAAAATTATTTTAAGTTCAATTATAAATAAGCAATTAAGAAATTGAAGTAAAACTATAAAAGATATTGTTGTGCTTGTGTTCTTGTTATTTTGTTTTATTCTTTTTTTAATAATTTGTTAAGAAACAGAATACTATTTATGAGAAACGATTTTACCTTGACATTTTTAACCAAATTTGGATTTGAGACGTTTCTTTTAACATAAAACATGAGTGCTAATGTGTTTCAAATGTCAACTTTCTAGCATGACTGGAATATAGTTAGAATTTTGATGATTCATTTAGACATGCAAAACAGCTATATAATATTATATATATATATATATATATATATATATTTGTAAATAAACATAGTTGTAAAGATACCTGATGTTCTAGAATTCACTCTATTGACTCTAATAAATAGGGAATTGGAAACTAACCAATTTGATGAATTAATGTCAATATCTAAGAAACACTTCTATTTATTTCTATTGAAAAAATGTATTATTAAAAAAGGATTATATAAAAAATATATACTATATACTTATATATATATATATATATATATATATATATATATATATATATACTTTTTTTATTATTTCATTAAACGTCATCGTTTATGCTTTCATTTTAATAATTATTCACACTAAAAACCAACTTCCTTGTTTAAACAATTATTCTTGCATATAAAATCAGTTTCATAATAACAATTTTTTTTAAATTAAGATAAGAAATATTAATTTCTCATAATAACTTTTATAAAAAATATTAAATATAATTTATTATGTAAAGTATATATATATATATATATATATATATATATATATATATATATATATATAAACCAATTTACACATTTGCAGATTGTTCGAAAAATATAATACACTACTTAAAAGACAAAACAAATTAATAACTATAGAAAATATTAAATATACATTAATATATTTATAAAATTGTTTATGTCAAAATTACCCATCTGATATTTTGGATTTGAACTTATGATTAATATATATATATATATATATTGTTTCTTCTATTTTATATGACATTAAAAACGAAAAAATCATATAAATAAATATATTTAATGGAACTATAAAATATCCTATGAATATTAATATTTTATACAAATATCATTTATAAAATTAATATATAATATATTAAATTTTTAAAAGAGAAAATTATTAACTTGTAATAATGAATCGGGAGTGGAAAAAGTAAACTGTTTTGTTAAAAACCTGTTAATAAAGAAAAATTGTTTTAGATTAATATTATTTTATCGAGAATAATATATATATATATATATATATATATATATATATATATATATATATATGTTTAATCCATTTATCTAATGTAATAATAAGTATATTAATCAATTAACTTCATCGTTAGAAAATAAATCAAACAGATTCCACAATGTCCAGCTTTTACTTAGACAAACAGCAGAATGTAATCAATGTTAAGACCAATCGAAGCAAGGGGTTGACAGTAAATAGATAGAAATACACTCAGATACACACATTTGTACGACACAACACACGAACTACTACCAATATGGACACTTTTTCTAGATAAGTAGGGTAAAATGGTTATCAATCAATTACATATGTTCTTCTAGTTCGTTGTTAGGTAGATCCACATTTTATATGTATATAAGAAAATACGAAACACTTGTAAGCAGTGAAAACTTCTTGTCTGTTTTCAACTAATTCGAATTGCTGAACAGTTCGAGTTGGTATGTATTTTTTAATCCTGTAGGAACTTCTTCCGTAGTTTTTATCATTTAATTTTATCAACATTTAATGTAAATTATTGTTTATATTTACATTATTTTTTTAAAAAATAAGTGTGTATATTTTCCATCTAATTTTAATCTATTAATATTCAATTTATAAAATTAAAACATTCGAATTTACACCAGACTGCTTAAAAATATTTTATATATACATTAATGTCAGTATTTAATGTATATTAATTTTGTATAAAATAGAAAAACATATCCTCTATTGATTCATTGTATAAAATCTCTTGTTAAACATGGGTAATTATCACTCTACTCTCGTATATAACATTTTGGAAGTGCTTTATCGATGTTTAAAACTAATTGTACGTTTTATATTTTAACCATTTCAATTAAATTGACAGTATAGCAACATACATGTGTTTATAAGTTTGTGTGTTTACAATTTTTGAATATTTAACAACAATATAATATTTGTTTTAAGACATAGTCCTTGCGTCACCTTTCCTCTACACACCAACACATATACATAGATAACATACAAGTTGTGGGTTTTTCGACATACTGTTTGCTATTGAATGACTAAGAACGGAGTTGTGCAAATATCCAATGCTTTCAAATATTTACAAAATGTCCTTTTTTCCGTCCCTCGATAGCAGCTAGCCCTTGGCTGTTGATCATTTATTTTGTCCAGTGAGTCGCTTCAACCATATACTAACATGAACTCGGTAGTTTATTTACTATACTATACTTGTATACATGTGTTTTTGATGGAACACAAACCAATACAAGTGCTTGATTGGTATCTAAGACAAACAGCCTGTGTGCCAGTTCAACTCATGTGAATCGAAACGATACAACTATTGTTTGGATTTAATTGAATCAAATATTATACAACGCGTTTAAAAACGGTTACTAAAGTATTTCAGTAAACACTTGTCCATTTATTTATACACATGTATAGTTTTATACAGTATTATTCAGTTACTTTATAAAGAAATGTATTAATGATCAGGAAATTAATATATTTCTTAATCATTCTATATTTGGAAACTAATAAAATAATTAATTTACTTTTGAGACTAACACAGTTTTCAAAATAATTGTTAAAAGCATTCTCACTACAATTTAACACTTGTTGGCCAAAGAGAAACTAGCAATCATTTTAAAATAAAAAAAAATCTTAAATTGATATATACGAATAATATAATTTTAACGTAAATATTAAATGAATTCCTATAAATTTGAACAAAAAAAATTAATAACTAAAATTACTATTTACATTAAAACTACAAGTTTATTTTTGATCACATTGTAGTCACAAAAACTGAATGTATATAATTGAAACCTTTGTATTATAAACGCTCAATAAATCATAAAAAATAACCTAATTTTATTCAAATATTTCAATATTTCAACATCCTTATATTTTGTAGACAATTCATTAATAAACATGTATAGGAAATTTGAAAGAAATATTAAAATCAGCTTTGAGAATGTTTATATATACTAAATACCTTTATATATATATATATATATATATATATATATATATATATATATATATATATATATATAATATACACAGGAGTGTACACACAAACATTATTCATGCTATCATGATTCCACATTCATGAAGGGGTTTCGGAATGTAAGATAAATCATGGAGAAGATAGAATCCAGGAAGCTACGCAAGCGAGAAATTTAAGAGATGAAAATTGAGAAGAGATCGAAGAAGATTTTCGATAACGGGCACAAATATAAATTTGGAGGCAGAAAAAAGGAAAAGAAGAACAGTTATTTATAGTATGTTTTATCCTTGACGAAATACTTTTATGCTTATGAGAAACATTATTGTTAAATTTATCACTTCGGAATTGTATGTTTGTATGTGTGTGTACAGCTGCGGATGTATATGTGTATCAAAGAACTGGGTGTTTTTTTTTAAAAAAAAAATCCTATATAAATAAATCGATCAAGAATTTCAGTTCCCAAATAAATACGTTACAATTATTTTTAATAATTTATTTTCCCTATATTTCTTTTATACATTATATATATATATATATATATATATATATATATATATATATATATATGTATATGTATATAAATTTTATTTTATGTACATTTTCTGTAATTCTGAATCATTTATTCATAATACAAATTATAAAGGATAATTTATACTTTAAATGACAAGAATTCAAACATGTTATTTGTGAGAAATGTATTTCCAGTTCAAGACGAAATATTAAATATAACTCTTTCACATTATTCATATGAAAAATTGTAAAAAATAAGTTTTATATGCTTTTAAAAATAAATATTTAACTGACATTTATTTTATAATTTAATGTACATATGCACATTAACGAATTATTAAATACATTTTGTATATAATGGTGTATATATATATATATATACCTTAAGTAATATCGATACATATATAAATATTTCTTGCAGTATAATTTCAAACTATATAATTGACAACGTAGTATAAAAAAGCGATGTAATTCTAATATGCGATAAAATAAACATAATGAATAGAATTGAATAAAGATTTATAGATATTTGTCTATAGATAGATTTGATTACATTTCGTCCAATCTTATAATATATCGTGCCAATGCTATACTACCAAACAGTTTATAAAATTCAATCTTAAAGGATTTACAATTTGTAGCCAAACATAAAAGGCTGCAAAGCTATTGTTACGAGTATATGTAGTTCCACATGAAAACGGTGTCGGATCATATAACAGTACATTTCAGGTGAAATTACTAGTGGCTGTAAAATTTTAGAACGGCTTACGAGATACTAAATCTCAAATAAAGCGAACAGAACATTCAATTCATAAGAAAGAAATTATGATATTTTATATATCCCTTTTTACAACTATATATATATATATATATATATATATATATATATATATATATATATAATTAAGGTAAGAATTCAGAAAAAAAAAACAGCAATTATTTTCCTACCAACCGAATAAATATAAAAATAATCCAACACAAGTTAATTTGTTTATCTTTCATTTATTCTCAATAAAACAGAACAATAAATTGGAATATGTCTGCTTATAGTGAAGATGAGAAATAAAATAAACGTTTTGAAAATATAGTCAATCGTTCGGTTTCAAATAAATCGTAAAAAGACATACACTTTTTTAAGACAGAATCAAACTACATCGTTTGTATTTTATCTTCGTTGAACAGATTTTCAAACCAGTACTATTTTGTATTATCCGTTGTACATAGTAGTGAAGTGAAAATGTTTGTGCATGGCATAACCTATTCTACTGAATACACTCCGACTAAACTTTCAGCGTGACTAAGAACGGTAGCATAAATAAAATTGCATGTCACACAACCATATAAAAGACGTTTTGTTCGTGTAAATAAGGCGGTTAATCGAATTCAACCCGTACTAGTTGACATGTCTTTGAAACACGTTTGTGCTATATATATTATATATATATATATATATATATAATATTTACTTTTTATATAAATATTTTCAAAGTGAAATTATAAAAATAGTCCTACAAATGTTTCCTCTATTTTAATATACATTAATTTAAATGTTTATAACATGAAAATATTTATACTATTAAATATGTTTAGAGTGTATAGTTACAAAATATCAATAATTACTATTAAATTTACAAAATAGGTATACAAATCAAAGTATTATAGAATCATCAATTATTGAACGCACAAATAAATGTACCGTATCAAGTAGATATTATAAAATGTATAAATAAATCTGCATTAATCAGTTAATATTATTTTTATTGTTCATATTAAGTGACGTTAGCAAAATTGTTAATAAATGGTTTCATATAGATTTATTTTTGTAACGAAGTATTTAGTTTAAGTAAAAATATAGTTTATTATTAGGTATTGATAATATATTAGGTTGATAGACCAACTGAATGCGTTAGTTGAATCAGAACCACGCACAACTATTCGAGAGCTTACACAAAAGTTAAGCGTTAGTCATCCAAAACTTGTGAACGACTTAAAACAGTTTGGAAAATCAAAAAAGTTGCAAATCTATATAAATTTGAAAATCGTAAACCGCAATTATTTTTCTACTAACCTAATATAATACAACATTTGTTTTCACTAATAATGTAGTTCGAATGTACACAAATTTATAGAATAAATCGTATTTAATACCTCGCAACACTGGTTTTTCAGTTGTAATAATTATAATGACAGAAATAACAGCATAGAGAAATTTAACAACTATTTAAAAATTTAGTACATTTCACCGAACCTGTGCATTACTCATTAATTACATAGACCCCGACAGGAATAATTCACCGATAGTATATATTTTATTCGACAGACATTTGGTTAAGCTCACGCTCTGTTACAACCATGTCATTATTTTGACGAACTGTATACGGAGTGAAAGGTTTTTTGTACATACAATAGTTTTAATTAGTTCATGTTATTCTATTCTGACAGTTTTTTGTTGATAAAACATTGTTTTCAAATATATTCACTAAATGGTACAGAGTTTATCAATTAACTATGTTGAAGTCGACAAAAAAAAGTTTAATTATATTAAAATATAGAATTGTTTATGAAAGTTATTAATATTATGAAAACAAAATAAAAATTGCAATTTTACTTAATTTATTGACATAAAAATGTATATTTTTAATTTCGGAACTATTTACTTTCAGTAATAAATGATCCACTATGGATATGTCAAAAGTTAACGAAAAATGTAAAGAATGTTCAAATGTTCAATAATTTTTTTATACACACGTATATGATTATATATATATATATATATATGTATATATATATATATATATATATATATTACACAGATATATAAAATGTACTCATGTGTATACATGTATATAACGTGACTCGTGTGTTTTTCTGCTGTATAATGTCAAAGTTCTGCCGTGTTTAAATCTTTTCATTTTTGAACATTTTGATAAATATGCTGGATTTCGGCAAGTTTTTATACGAATAGAAAAATATTGTTCTTTACAAATGAAAATATTTTTTTGTTAATGGTTATTTGTATAAAAACAAAAATGAAAAGAAAAGTAAACATAAATAATGTATATAAATTTATATCGTTTTGTAATCATACATAATTTACGTCGAATATTTTAATTCAATTTACCTGTACAAATAGTTTGATTTCAAAATTACTATTCACATATAATTATTCATACGTCTATATTTAAAAAAATCTTTTTCTTTCGCTTTTTAATGAAAGCGAATGTTGTAAAAAATTATAATCCCCGATGGGTATTCATTAAATAATATGTTAAAAATATTTTAATTAAGGTAAGCTATTTACAATGAACTCGTTTCAAATTAATACAATTCTTAACAAAAAGTATAATTATATTTTTATAAAAAATATTTATCAAAAACGAATATATAGATAATTCTTTCATATTTTATATTCCTCAACCTACACAGAGAACTTATTTGGTTTTAATGAGATTTATAAAATATTGATATAATGAAAAATTGGTTGAGGCTTAGAAATGTTTTCAATACAATAGTATGCGTAACAATAGAATTTTAATCTAATACAGGAAAATTATATATATATATATATATGTATATATATATATATATATATATATATATATATATGTATATAACTCGACATATAGATTATAAATGTGTACGTAATTTCCTGTTCGTGTGATTGAAATCCAGGCTTAGATTTTGAAGTATGGTTATCCACCACTTTGATCAATAGAATTATCGAATCATGCAATTATTTGTGCTTACTTTGATAGTGAATATTAAGGCAACGATAGCATATCCGACAGATCTATGCCAAAGATTAGATTAATTATAATAAGTTTTTAGTTAGTAAACAGGAATATCAACAATAAAAAATATTATAGTAATCTAAATTCTGTTATTAAATGAAATTCACATCATTAAACACTTCCAATCGACAATTTAAATCACACATTAATTACAACATTGGTTTGAAACGATTGATATGCTTTCAGATTTTAATATTTAAATTGATATTTATTTAAAATTTATTTCAATCGAAATCCTAGTTTACATTTTACGTAAGCATGATTAATTTGACACAGTTTAAATATTGTTAATTGGTGTATAAAAATGTTAATTTATTTAATTTGTAAATCAGCAACCTGATAAAACAATATTAATGATAGAAATACTTTTCGAAGCAAATTATTATACATAATTGAAATATAAAATTATGACCAGAGTTAAATCCCAATTAAATAATAAAAACTACTAAGAATGTACATTTAAACTATTATTTTCTTGTATAATTTTTTCAGAATCCATCTTTAATTCAATAGCCCAATTTGAAACAAAATAATAATAAAACCAAAGTCAATAGTGTCAAAATGTAGACTGAAAAATGCTACTTAAAATGATACTAACATAAACACGATGAAATGACTTTCATTGAAAAAAATTGAAAGGTTAGAATTCTACAAACAAAAACCGTAATTATTTTCCTACCAACCTAATACTTCATTAAACAAAACAATTAACATGTCACAGACGATTATTAAATAATTATAAAACTACTCTTTTGAATCATTTTGAATAAAACAATTACTTATTATACACACTAAATACATAATAGTAATAAAATTAAACTTAGGTATATAGTAAGCACTGAATATAATTGTAATGTGTATTTTAATTTATTGTACTTTCATAGACATTGTAAATCTCTTGCCAGCTGTAGTAAGCTTTTCTGCGATAAGCTTTATTTATTATCTACTATTTATGTATATAATAAATATTAATTATGTTTCTACAAAGAAAAAGTTAGTAGTCGACAATTTTCGCTTAGTATTATTATTTGAACGACAATTATTCATAACAGTAATTGTAATATTTTAGAAAAAATTTTTTCACGGTCTACTTATTTTTGTAAACATATGAATGAATATAAAACTGTAACAATTAAAAAATATTAACGAAAAATACATCCGTTTTATTTATTTAAAATATTTTTCAGGAAAACTATTTATATCTTTATTTATTGTTTTGTATTTCTTATTAGAATCTTCGATTTTAATAACAGATTCATTTAGGATTCCGAATACTACATTCAAAATCATTTTTAAATATTATTTTAGTATCTTAAATGAAATATGAATAAACTTTTTTTAAAACTAACGATAATATGATCTTATTTAAGATTTAATATACATTAATTAAAATATTTTTCCATTTAATATTGTATAATATAAAAATATTAATATATATATATACATATATATATATATATTATATACATATATAAAGATACATTTTTCATACACTACTGTATAAATCTAATATATATTCAGTCTTTATAAGGGTAAGAAATGTCCCCTTTCTGTTATCATTCACAGTGCATTTTTTTATTTCATCTTTTCATATTTTACAACGCAATCAGTTCGATGGCCTTAGACGAAAGAGTTTCACTATATTTTCTTCCATCTATATTTTATACTTGTTAAACAAAAGAAATATTTCAAATACTTTCTACAATATATATATATATATATATATATATATATATATATATATATATATATATCTTTTTGCCATATTTATACTTTATATATATATATATATACATCAATTCTAAAAGATAAGCCGATAGATACATGAATGCAATTCATCACTCGTTTTCCTTATTCCACTAATAAAAAAATATAAGCATAGATGAAAAAGTAGATGGAAAAATGTGAAAAAGATTTAAAAATATAAACAGAACAGATAGTATCGTAAGAATAAACTGTTTGCCCTAGGATGCCACTTAGATATAACAAAAGCCATATTGGATTGTTGTTATCATTATTGAAAAGCATCCTAGTCCATACGAGGCTTGTCCCTGTGGACTTCACAATGATCAAATGTAATACATAAATGTCAAGATGTTACTTCTATTACAGTGTGTTCAAACAAACTGAATCCTATTTTAATTGAATTTTATTCGCCTTTTTTGTTTTCGCGTTGAAACATTTCAAAATAGATTTCTTTTAAATAGTAATTCATATTTATAATATAAAACGGAATACATTTCTATAAAAAGAATAACTATTTAATGTTTTATTTTCATATATATATATATATATATATATATATATATATATATATATATATATAATTTTAACAAAAAATTCAAAATAGGACATTAAAGTAAAAACAAAAAAACAGCCGAATTTTAAGCATAACACAAAGAAAAATTTTTCGTTTATTTGAAAATAATGTAATATACGTTTTACCTTTTATATTTTTCATCTAAAACCATACAAAATAATAAGTTATAAGTAAAACTCTAATCCATATTTTCCAACGATATATTTTTATTGTTTAATAAAATGATTAATATGATTCTATTTAATTCTTTTATACAGAGGCTCATTTACTGAATAGATTCGTTTTTTGCAGAAAAGATTTTGTATTTTTTGTCAATTTTAACATCTTTTGTTTAAAAAATTTGTGTATTCTTTACTTTAAATCCCGTTTGTACAACAATTCTTTCTTAATTGATCCTTTGGGATAAGTTGACAAACACAATTACAATCTTTTATATAAACTGTATGTTTTAATTCCATTTATGTGTATATATATATATATATATATATATATATATATGTAATTCGGTAATAAAAAATATTAAATTTATTATTTTTATATTGCTACTTGAGTTCATTATTTATTCTTTATTATATTCACCCATATCTTTTTATGAAATGGTTGTCAGGTTACCAAATAATTTATTATGAAAATTAAATGTACTTGATACTATATAACTGAAATATATATATATATATATAAATTATAAGGATGGTTTAATAATTTCTATTTTAATTATTAAATATTGCTATTATAATTGGATTAAGCTATAATTAATTTTTTATCGAAAAATGAAATATAGTACATGCCACAAAACCAGATTTTAAGTTATGACACGTTGCTCGTTAGTTTGACATTGTTAACATTTAATTACATTGAATTAATATTTATAATTGACTGTAAATTCTATAACAGAACTTAATTTTTACAACATGGTAACAGCAACAAGAACGTACTAGCTGTAATTATAAAATATATAAAGTAAATAATTACATTTTAGTAATTTCTGTATTTTATATACTGGTAGTGAACTCGTGTAGATTTTATTACTTTTCTAGGATCATTTTTCAAAGCTCTTAATCTGTTTCATTTCATTTTATAAGCATTTCAATGGAAACAACAATTGAATATCTTATCGAATAAATCTCGTGTTAGTTTCAGTGCAAGTGGCCAGTGTAAATGTTCTGTTCATATGAAACAAACAAATAAATAGCACATGGGTATTCGGTAACGCAAAAAAGCGTCCCTGTTTATTCATATTGATAATTAATTATCCACTTTTGCTGTTTTCAATCGAAACACTCGCGTATATACAAAAACAACAGAATCAATCAGCATAACAGTAAAATATCAATATAAAATGTACTGGGGCGCGTAGCTGAAATCTGTTTATCTATGTCAAATTTTGTGTTTGTTGCGCTATAGATAGTCACTATTAT
Organism: Acanthacorydalis orientalis; assembly: GCA_034766995.1. Classification (NCBI taxonomy): domain Eukaryota; kingdom Metazoa; phylum Arthropoda; class Insecta; order Megaloptera; family Corydalidae; genus Acanthacorydalis; species Acanthacorydalis orientalis. The sequence continues at coordinate 19,359,627 of CM068324.1, read as the reverse complement.
AGTTGTGCTGATTGAATTCTGTGGAACGGGACGTTTCCGCTGCAAAGGAGCACCCGGCTCAACTGTCCATTTGCAACGCTTATCAAGTTAAACACGGATTGTATCCATGGGCAATGGTACTTGATACGATCCTGTCAGTAACCCCCGCCATGTACACTTAATGCATTAAACATATAGACTTATTCTTGTACAGAAATCGACGCTGTGTCTCGCAGCGTCTTCTTTTTGTTTCATCATTCTTTATTCTATATACCATCCGTTTCTTTCTAACACAATGATAAATTAACTGGAGAAAATTAATTTTAATTTCGTGGTCTTTTATCACTACATTCTGTACCAAAGGGTCTTAACATTTCTCCTTTACTTAAACGCCATTTCATTAAAAAAATTTATTTACTTTTTCCATTTGTCACATGAAAAATTTGCCGTTTTTCTTTTCTTGATTTATTGAAGATAAATTGTGCAAAAGAACTTCATTTAAAAACAGGTATTTGTTTGACAGAATTGTGTTCTATGGAGGTTGAAAATATTGATATTTTAAACATAAACACATTTATGTTAAAAATATCTATAAATCAGTATCTGTGTGTGATACATTATATACGATTTTATTCGAAAGTATTATATATATATATATATATATATATATATATATATATACAATTATGAAAAATAAATTGTTTTTTTATTGTCCTCTTAACATTTAACAGCATCTGAGTTGTGTGAATGATAAATAAACGATAAAATATACGATCATAGAAAACAGTTCGAAAGAAAATAAGTAAAAATAGAACACTTGACGAAAGCAGGCACGAGTAGACGACTGATTAAGAAACACATATACTAAACTCATTTCAGTTCATAAATCTGTTAAGTATATTTTGACATCTGCGTGCGTAAAAATACCTTAAAACGTGACAATTTGAAAATATTTAAAATGCTTGCGTATAAAAACAATGTGATCGTCAAAAAAATTGTTGACCAGTGTCCAAATTGTGATCTATATTTGATTTTACTAGGAAACCATTAAAACGCAAATATTCAACATAATATATATATATATATATATATATATATATATATATATATATATATTGGTATATAAAAAACACATTCATTGCAGAAATATTTCTTCGATATGAGGATTATTAACCACTGTTAATATGAAATACGATTGCTTTTAAAAGAACTTCAATATTCTGCGACAAGTACTTCTGTGGGCATACCTTCAAAATGTGACAAAACTCGGAAATGCGTTATCAAATATAACTATCGAGCCATATGATCATCGAAGCTTGTCGAACAAAATCTTTAACGTTTATGTACTAAATCTGTCAGATTTATGTCCACGCTTGGATTAATTACGATGGATTGAATTCGATGTGATCTTTTTCGGATATCTTCATTTTTTACACTTGATTTCGTATTTTATTTCTGTCATTATCTATTTTCCAATAATTACATCTTTTATATATATATATATATATATATATATATGTATATACATATATATATATATGTATTAATCATATAATTTTTTAATTATTATTATTACAACATTAATTACGCAATAAAACAAACAAATCGATAATTTAAATATAGTATCATAGTAAAAACTCAGTTTCAATGGACAAAATGCCAATGAATATTATGTAACTAAATTATGTTTTAATAAATAGAGAATTTATTAAGCTGATAGGAAGATAATTGCGGTTTTTGTTTTCTGAATTCTAGCCTTAATTTTTTTCAATGAAAGTGTCATTTCATCGTATTCATGTTAATATTATTTTAAAATGAATTTTCCGGTCAGTATTTTGGCAATATCGACTTTGGTTTTATTACTAGGTTTGATTTAAATTGGTCTATTGAACTATATATTGAAAAGAAGCAAATAGGAGCATTCAAAACAGGAGATAAGGCAGCAAGAACTGTATAGCTAACCTTTAAAAAAATAAACAAAAAAAACGTTTGTTAGTGATCTAATACGTCTATTAAATATACATATATATATATATATATATATATATAAATATATATATATATATGTATGTATATATTTATATATATATATATATATATATATATATATATATAAATGTGTACACATATATAAATGCTTTGAACTGGAAACAGAAAGAAAAAGAAAAAAGAAACGAAGAAAAAATATCTAATTACCTAGTTCGTACAAAATATAGCATGGGTAAAAGAATTAACATGGACACATTTATAAAAGTACATTTGTGTAACGTTTACAAAAAAAAAAATGTTTTGCACTAATGTGTATTACGTATTCAAAGTGGCCACAATAGATTTAGAAATTTACATTTTTTTGATATGAAAATATTCATAATTCAGACATTCGTACCAATTTATTTTGGACAGACCAATTTATATATATTTTTCTCGTAAATATATATACGCGTCGCTGTTTCAAACAGCTTAGTGGTTATTAACACAACATACATACAGATCTGTATAAATATATAAACATACATATACACACATATGTGTAAACATATATAAGCCTCACTTTATTCCGAAAATAAAGGAAATTGTACGTGAAAAAAGTGAAAGAGAAAATGAATTAAAGCTCAAAACTGACAGTTTATAAAAAAGAGGTTAGAAAAGGAAGTAGGCGAATTATATATTACGTGTAATGTCAGAGAAAGATAGTAAAATCATATAAAGAAATACTATAAGGGCAACATAAACTAACTTGTACAAACAAAAAAAAAACTCGACAACGAAAAAACACAGTAAAAACACACATATAGGCGTGTATCTTATTTTCTTTATATATTGGCTATAAGAACAAGAAATACAACTCGTACATAGTTGGAGTTCAAGAATTATAAAAGAACTCATAACAATATAAAGAAACGTTCGGAATATAAGTCAGTGATTCCTAAACGCTGTGACTTTTATGAAATTATTTGTGAAAATTCGTACACGAAACTGGATCGTTTACATCAAAACTTACATGGAAACAAATTTCCAACAAGATATATTTATGTTCGCCGAAAGTTTTCTTCTACTTTTTAATATGTGTATACTTAACAATGATTACACTTTTTTAAATATACGTAAAACGAATATTACTTTCTGGAAGCAGTTCATTCCATTAAAAGTTGGGTAATTAAAAAAAATGTTCAAATATGAAAATAATAAAAAGTAGTGAATTTAAAAGTAAAAAATTTAGTAAGATATAAATAAAATCAGTAAACGTAAGTAAAATAATTAATACAATTTTTCATCAAAATGAACAATATATAATACTTATATATATATATATATATATATATATATATATATATATATATGATTTTATAGTTAAACTTGACAACCATTTAGTATAATAAAGCATTTTCGACATGCAGTATAGGTTTCACTGTTGAAAAAGTAATACTTATATGATTTTTATACCAAATAAACATACTACATTAAAGTTATAACTATAAATGTAATTTTAAGTCGTGTAAAACGGTTTTTGTGAAAAAAATATGTTAAAATGTACCATTACATTAAAGACTTGCTTTAACTACCAAACATTTAATTTTATGTAAAATTACATATAATGATCATATATTAATTTAATAGTATATAATAATGCTTAATCATACATAATTTATTTAAAAGACACGTTAATTTATGTGCTTCACTATTTACATTTTTCTCAAAATATATCGTCAATATTATATATATATATATATATATATATATATATACTATATTTAAAAATTGTATCATAAAGCAATCATAAACTAGTTCTATTAATTAATTTTATTTTCACGTTTTTTATATACATATATATATATATATATATATATATATATATATATATATATATATATATTGATATAAATATTTATCAATTATATTTTTTTTAACTTTTATCTCGAATGTATATTTAAGAGCTTTGAATTTAATATTGATGTTATTTCATATGTTCTCTAAAAAAAGTAATGTCAATTAAACTAAATTTAAATTTTCATATAACATTAAACATCATTGTAAAATCCAAGTTGAACATCGAAAACTTCTCTATTTACACAAAGTTGTTCATTAGAAAGTTTTCTATAAAACGGAATATGAAAGCATAAGAAAAACATGTTTTAAAATGAAAGATTTAGAAGTGAGTGAATATTGTTTGAATTCAAATTCATTTCTATTCGAATACAAATAAAAGATTTTACAAAATTATAATATATATATATATATATATATATATATATATATATATATACCGTTAGAACAAAATATATTTATAAATGCATAAGAAAAAATACTCTAGAGAAATATTGACATTTCTTTTTCCTCCAAAAAATCCATTAACGATATTAACAAATTTACTAAAACCTTGACTGAAATACAGCAAAAATTCAATGTCATTATTGCAAAACAACATTTACAGATGTGAAAATCAATCACAGATGAAAAAGCTCACAATAATAAAAAGAACACAGTGACCTCAAGCCCATGTAAAATGTAGTCCTGTTCTTTGTTTTAACTGTCATAAATAAGCTGTTTAAGCACTTCAATAAAGAATACACTTACAGAATCACATAGCAAATCATATCGGCTTCCTCGTCTTACAAATAAATTTTACACACAATGTGCAATATATAAATGTTCTAATGTCCTATAAAAAGAGAGAAACTTTCACATTGTGATTTATATGAAGCTATCATGTTGTCCTTATCTTTTAAGTGTCACTTCAGATCCTTGCGTTAAACGATTCTCGAATAAATTGAAAAAGTGAAATAGGAGACACGTACTCTATTATAAAATATATATTCTTCTTATTTTATGCACAAAATGTTCAATATTGTAATTTAAGGCTTTCTTTCGCACACAAAGGCTTGTATTAATACAAAATGAAATTTGTAAACTGACGGAATATATCATAATAACGAGAGATGTATTTTTTCGTTGAACTACAAGTCACTTATATAGATAATATCGCTTTTCTCCAAAACAAATCACATTCTTCCTTTACAAATTATACGATAAGATTTAATTCTGTTTACGAAAAATACAATAACAAGCCAAGAAATGAATTCAAAATAACTGATGGACAAAAACAAAGAACTTGGAAAACTGTTTGCATTTTTAAAATAAATAATTCATCATATATTATCGTTTATATCACCAAAAGAATTGTGCAAATGTTTATAATAAATAAATATTATTTATCATAATTTTAAACTGCAAAATGAACTAAATGTGAAAAAATTATACATAAAAACATTGTTTTCTAACAGGTTAACAAATATTTTCATGATTATTCTTTTATTAAAAATACCCCAAAGAAAACATCTAATATATCAAGTATGACAGTTTAAATAGTGTATAGTTTAGAACGCAAATTTATATATATATATATATATATATATATATATATATATTAAAATTAATTATAAGCAAGTTGTCGTATTATGTTCCCAAAGCAACTGTTCGAAAAATCCTGATAATGAAAACAATACTATAAGAATATATAAATTTTAATTAAATCCTAAATAATCTAATAAATAATACAAACAGTGACACTACAAATTTCCTGAAAATATTCACTGAAATGTACTAATTACTAAGACATCTACTGTTGTGATGAATGGGGAAAAGAGGCACATAAACTGTTGACGGATATCACACTGATCCAACAGTGAATGAATTTAAGAGCTCCTCAAAATGTTTATCCGTCTGTGTAAATGTAACCGTTATCGTTGTGTTTTTAAAATCGGGCTGTAAATGACATTTTGCACTTTAACCAATAAAAATAATCGATAACTGAATATTCTATTGGATTGTAAAGCTCGGCATACATAAACAAGTACGTGTAAGACTATTATGCTGATTCGTGCTATATGCCGTCAAAGCTGGGTCGCTTTGAAGCACTGGAGTATTGATCCTTGTTACTTGGTCGCTCTTCTTTCGGCAACACGACCTCTCTGTCTGTCATACAGTGAGGAACGTGCTACGAGTGTATGTCAAAACATGAACGTCGTTACAGTACTGTTGAAACAAAGACAGTCTTACGCACTGTATCATATTTTCGAGTGGCTATTTTTGTCAGCCCTTAGGACAACAGCGTAGGTACGATTCGGAAATTTAATGTTTAATTATAATGAGTTTCTCATAGTTTGCAAGTTAGTTTTATTTCATCTCTGTAGAGCGATTCGAAAACAATGGTACTCGTGTGTATATGCACGGAAATTATGATGGATTTCATGAAGAAATATTTCACGTGGTCTTGTTTATATATATATATATATATATATATATATATATATATATTGTGTGTGTGTGTAAACTTTATATTTCTCTTTACAAAATAATAGATTAACTTCAACGCATAAACCAAGTTAAATAATGTTCCATGTAAATATTAATAAACTTTTTATATATGTCGTATTTTTGTCTTTTACTATCAATAAAATTAATAAAAAAAAAAACATTTTCTCTCAGTTTATAATCAATGAATACTGATCTAATTCCTACTTTTGTATAGTATTAATTAGCAGAACAATTAATAATTGTATACAAAAAGTATTAGGTTGGTAGAAAAATAATTGCCTTTTATGAACTTCAAATTCATATAAATTTACAGCTTTTTTAATTTTCCTAGATTTTAAGTGGACCAGAACTATTGGATAACTAAAACCTAACTTTTGTGGAAGGTCTACATACCGATAAATCCATTTTAAAATGACCAAAAAGCGCAATTATTTTCCTATCAACCTAATAACACTAAAAGATTTTTCCTCAAACGCTTAATTCATTATTTAATTTTACAAATAATCTAATAATTGAAACAGATATTAATTAATGGCTTTGTTTATAAATAGAATATCATTTGTTATTTAATGATTTATATTAACTTTACAAACTTACACGTATGCTTGAATTTTATACAAAATTCTGAATACTCTTAACTTATACAACATTAAAAATACATTTCAAAACTTAGTTAAGTGTCTTCATACAAAATATGACTCATTTAAATAAGCAAATAAACTGAAATATATTCATTACTATTTATTACTAGTAAGCCAAACAAATAACTTCAATTCGAAATATATAAAAAGTTTTAATTTCGATAAATAAAACATATTCGTACAAATTAAATTTACATATAAAGAAAGAAAACTTTAAAACGCGAAAATACAATATGTATAAAAGAAGTACCAATCCGTTACTCGAAATTTAATTCAATTAGACCATACTGGAAACACTAAAAACGCCATTTACTCGAAAATGTTCGTTCCTTGTGCTCAATTACTATTGAATCTCTGTAGCTCATTATGTCGTGACGTAACTTTAAAACGAGTAGAAACTTGCACATCATTGACAGACAGACAAGATACAAATGTATATTAGTGCCCTAGTGATGTCAGTCAAACCGATTCTTTACATCTCGAAACTTTTAGTGTCCCTCGTACGAGATAAAAGCATACAGAACTCTAACTAAACCCTGCCAGGATAAGGTTTATGCAATCAACGTATGGTTTTGTTGCTTTTTTGAGTTTTATTCATAACTTTGTTTATATATGTAAAAACAAATACTTACACACACAAACACACACATATATATATATATATATATATATATATATATATATATATATTGAACAAAATTTAATTAAACGTTTTGACACCAATAACGAATGTAGTTTTTATTTTATATTTAGTCGTAATACGAAATCAATATGTTTCTTTGCATTTTAAAAACTCTATGTTAAATTCATACAAAACAAGTGTTCCAGCGTTTATGATATAAATGATTTATAACATATCGTTATAAATATATGTACACGGGGCCCACTTAAATAATTCAAAGGTTATACATTACACAAGAATGTTGGTTTTTAGGCGCGTTTTGAGTTAATTTTAATCTTTATGCGGAGTGCTTCGAATAAATTATGACAAATATAGCATTTTTTATTGTTATATATATATATATATATATACATTGCTTTCTTCCATGTTCAAGAGTTATGTATAATTTACATAAGATCTAAAAGATTTGTTTTAAGTGCTAAGGGTTAAACATGAACGCTTATTGTATATTTATGTTGCTGGAGTTTTACGATATTCCTTTCCCTTAATGTTCAGTTTTTAGTTCTTTCCTATTATATTTATAATGTCACAATTAACTTAAAATAATAAATAATCGTAAATATTCATACATTTTTTGATTAATGAATCCAATAGTAAACGTTTTCTTATAAGACAATATTATAAATAATAAATAAATAATTATTTTTGTTGAATATGACATAATATTTACATAAAAATGAAGACATATTTCTAAAATGTCTAAAGTTGTAAATCTAATCCAAGAAAAAGCAAATAGAAGAATCTAGTAATAAAAAAAAATAAAAATGTGTCTTTATCGTTTCAAAAACAAAGTAGTTATAATTTTATACTAGAATAACATATTATAGAGTGAATTCATTTAATGGAAAACTTAAACTGTACATTGTAAGAAAGAAATAAACTGAAAATATATGTATCGAACTAAAAAAAGTGTAGGTAGACATTTGACATCATTTTTATATGGAAAATATCAAATGTACTATTAAAAATACTATATAACAAATATAGCATTTAGAAAAACTCTTTAAAACATTTTTATTAGCAACACAAACCTCTACTTAAATTTTTCCGAATAACTGTTATTACATCGTTTAATTTCATGACTCGTAACAATGTAAATATCAGTTTTAATGAATGAATTTATATTTTTAAATGCCATTTTTATATACTTTTTATCTTTAAATATTATATATATATATATATATATATATATATATATATATATATATATTAATAAACTTTCAAATTTAAATAAACGAAACAACAATAAAAACACAAATTAATATAGTATTTAGATAAAAGTACTTACATACTTATTTTCGTATAAAACACATTGAACCCACCTGTAAAATAAAACATTTTTAATACAAATGAAATAAATTCTATAATTCAATATAATTTACAAACAGAATAATATAATTTTATTTTAAAATCTATCTAGAATAAACTGATGATATACAAAATAATATTATTTCCCAAAATTCTAATTTGTAAATTTTTAAAACTTTTACTTAAAAGATTTAAAGTTATAAAAATTATTCACATACAATTACGAACAAAGGGACTGTATCTATTTGAAAATTTACTTATGTTTAAAAGTGTATTTAATTATTAAATATACATATACTTAATTTATACTACTTAAAATTAATTATAACTCAGTTAATCCAGTATAACTAAACAGTTTAGTTATTCTGGCCTTTGGGATAGACAAAAGTGTTTATGTATGAAAGAAAAACTTAATAACTCTATGACATTTACAAAGTTCAATAGAAACACACTGCGAAACAGACAAATATGAGAGTTTTTCATTATAAATTACAATTGTATTAAAATTCACAATTACGGTTCATTCTAATTTTATTTTTAATTAAAAAGCTTTTTTTTAATTTTGAGTTTATAATTTTTTTCACTGATTAAGAAAGACAACTATTCAATAATTAAATTTCTCTAGAATCGGGCAGACTTTAAATTATTTCAACAGACAAATACACGTACATAACATCTCTTTTTTTCTAATTAACTAACTTTAGTTTTTTAACATCTCTCCGTGACCAACAAGTTTAAAATAACTGTTTAATACGAAACGTGATGCTTTTTGGTTTGTATACATTCAATATTACTTGCTTTAATAAGAATACAAATTGTAAACATTTCGCAGTACCCAAATAAAAGAAATAGTTCTGGCTAAAGATGAGTTACTTTTTTAAATATGCTCTATTATTATTTATATTAATTTTATGACAAAGATGCATACGACAAGTGGATATAATAAAGATTCATTTTATGTAAATACTACAAATCTACATGCATATAAAACTTATATACTTACAATTATAAGAATACATATTTTTATATTTTAAAGATATTTATCAAAACATATTATTAGTTTGGTACGAATGATAATTAATATCATTTTAAAGTGCATTTTTCCGTCTATACTTTGGTAGCATAAACTTTGGTACTGTTATTAATTTTGCTTCAAATTGGGCTATTGAATTAAAGATGGAAAAAAGCAAATAAGAGCAATTATTTTCTAATAATTCAAAACGGGTGGTAAAGCAGCAGAAACTGCTCGTAAAATAAACGATGGTTTTGGTGTGAGTACTATTAAGGAAAGTGTTGAAGATACAGAAGATCGCAGGTGTCCTTCAATTCATAACGACCAACTGAAGTTAGGTTTTAGTCATCTAACAATTTTGTATCACTTAAAGTAGCTAGAATAATCAAAAAAACTGTAAATGTATATGAATTTGAATGTTATAAACAGTAATTATTGTTCTACCAACCTAATAGAGTATCTTTTATTAAATAAATTAGACAGAAATTATTTAATTATTATCTAAATATTATTAATAATAGATCATAAATTGCTTAATCTAGTATGAAATTATAGTACAAATAAATAGTTTAAAAATATTAAGAAATATATATATATATATATATATATATAAGATGCAATTAAACCAAAATATTATATATGTTGAAAATTTTTAATGCACTGTGAACACAACAAAAAAAAGAAAAAGCAAACAAAATCCAGATTCAAACTAAAATTTGATTAAAAAACCAAAATGATGTCTACTGTACCAGTTCTTTGAACATATATTTTCCTTATAAATACATTGAACAATTTTTAACAATACCGAGGATAATAGAAACTCTGGTATAAATAAACGACCATTTTCTTCTGGCCAAAATGAACACATCATTTCTTCAACCTCTATTAAAAAGAGATCACCATATTTGAACGTTTCGTTGCAGTTAACATTTATGTCGACGTTTGCTCTACATATATTTATATGCTCTGTACACCCACCCAGATACACACACACACATATTATATATATATATATATATATATACATATACATAAATATAATATGAAAATCTGTGTGTTTGAAAGTGATACGAATGAAAAATATCTGAAAAATACAACTAAACAAAGAAGATACTAGTGGATGTGCTGTTAAAAATATATTCCAATCTTTGTCTGTTCTGAAAAGTAAATTCAATACAATATCAAAATATAACGGCTTGACTAAAGTGAAACAGTTATACAGATACCGTCAGGTTTTTTTAAATCTATCTCTCTTGGACAAAAATTTCAGATTAAACGTAAAGCGTAGAGGAAAACTGTAATATGTATTGCCAGTAAAAGCACACTCGTTCTCTTCGTTTAAGTTGAACTTTTGATTGATTTAATCGATTGCGAAACTGAAATTGGTGGTAACTAAAACCGGAAACTATGGGTTCAGTAAGAGAGTTCATACTGCGTCTGATAGATTGCTTATTATGGTTGTAAATTCCATAGGAAGGTTAGGTCGAAATGTAACTTACCTAGAAATGAATATGTAAAAAGACAGCATATATATATATATGTGTGTGTGTGTGTGTGTGTTTGTGTGTGTGAGAAAGAGTGTATTTAAACCTGTTGATTGGCGGTACATTTTCGGTAAGGTGCGATGATACCCGGTAAGCAAGCAAGCAGGCAAGAGCAGTCAGACACGCATGCAGGCAACCAGAATCTAACGGAAACTTCTTTTGATAATAGAATCGATTGATTCCATTTGAAGTAGCAACGGCTCCAGGCCAGGCAGTGAGCAAGGCATCCAAGCCAGCCGGAGAGAGCTACGTTATATAGGGTTGATATGCGTTCGATTTATCGACTTGGTGGTATACGCGTTAAGGGTGAGATGGTCAGGGTAGGTGGTTATCGATGAAGTACAGCGGTGTGCTTTTGAAAAATGTCCCTCTTTCATACGAGACAAATTGTGAATGCATATCAAGTTAAATTGAGGGAATATGTTATGCTACAAATACATATATATATATATGTACACATAAATATATAGATAGAGAGAGAAATATGTAGTGAAATATTATTTTTACTCCATGTTTTAAAAATGAAACGATTCAGTCATCAACAATCAAACTAGCAATAAATTAAATTCGTTCATAAAGTGCTTTATAAATATATTTTTAAAATTGATTCTGCTGCAAAATCTAAAGTTCTTTTTTATCAAAGGGAAATATTTTATAAATAAAATATAACGTCTATCAGATAATAACATATATTTTTTACCTATTAGAACTTTCATAAACTTATGAGAAATATAGAAATGATATTAGTTAAATGTCAATCATTTTAATATTTATATTTGTATTGTTATTAATTATTTAAATAGTTGAAAAACAAATAAATTAATTTGTTAATTAAATATTGCGTAAAATATGCTACTTCGTGTATTTTTATATCTATTTTAGTAGATTTAAAAATAGGTTTTTTTTCATAATAGATACAGCTCTATATAATAATGCAAAAATATTTATAAATTAATATTAATGCATGAGTGGGTGTTAAGTAGAAATAATTAAAATATTATAATTTAAACATTACTATTTGAAATAAATAAATATTTTTTTTAAATGTTTGATAAGATTTTTTTACATATCTTAAAAAGTAAATAACGAAATGATAGTATAGTGAAATATATTTGTTTTATAAAGTATTTGAAAAACATTTTGTTATATATTTAAAAATTGGATTTACTCTAATAGTAATTTAATTTAGTTCATAATTTATGAAATTAATATGATTTATACATATATATATATATATATATATATATATTATCTGTGTGTGTATGTGTATTATCATTAAATTCTTAACAATTTCCTTTGAGACTCTTCAAATTGTTTACAACACGTATCTGATTATACTGACATTTATGGTTTGTTTGTGGCTTCGTTTGTTCACTTTGATTATATCAGTTTTTGTTCAATTGACGATATATTTGCTGTTTGTGGTTTATTTGTGCGACTATAATAGGTCGAAACGATGTTTTCTCTCTACTATTATGTATTTGTAAAATGAACATATTAGAATTCCTAGAATGTAGCTTTGAGTCTATATTCAGTACCTTCTTATTATCTCTTAAACGAACTTTTAAATTTTCAAAAGCGTTTCAAACCGAGTAGTGTCATATTTTGTGAAAAACTTATCAAGATCAATCAGAAGAAAAATAATTTTAATTTTACAGTTTCTTAAACATTTAATAAAGTTTAATTCGAGAAAGTGTCATTTTCATACGTTTTATAATTATTTGTACTTATAATTATTAATTTCATTAATATATTGTTTTATTTAATGAAAACTAAATCATTATTTAACATGAGTTACATCTTTTTAATATTATTTTGTTATCATTTTTTCATATTTTCTTTTTATGCAAACATTTATTTTATATATATATATATATATATATATATATAAGTGTGTGTGTGTGTGAAGGCGAATGTATGTGCCTTTTAAATATATTTCATAGCAAACAGTTCTAACAAATAAAACTTTTTATGACCTATATATTTCCGATAAGTTTTTTAACTTAGAAAAAAAATAGTTGATTCATAAAATTTTCCGCTATCATAAAAACTTGAACAATAAAATTATATGAAAGATCAGTTTTTCTTTATTTAATTTATTTAATAGACAGAGCACGAACTACGAACGCCAAAACAGACATTCGTTCAATGTTTGTGTCTCAAGGTGAAACAAGATATATTGTCAGTAATATAAATGCATTTAAACGTTGGCTTTTTTCAATTGAACTTTTGTTATTTCACCAAGATTATCGATAAATTTGTTTTTTTGTCTCTTCACAGTAATTCGTTTTTAAACTGTTCCATAATACACGTTTAATGATTCGAAAATTTCATGGAACGTGTCTCGTGTTTATATAGAAAAGGACCTTTATGATTTTCTTAACAAGAAAATGAAAGACAGAAAACGTTTCAAATCACTTTTTGATGACGAACAATACGGGATCTTTGAAATATCGCGTTACATTCAATGCTTTTGATCTATAACTGAATACGTACCTATTAATTGCTTGTTCTGACATGTGTAATGAGTTTGTGAAAGCCTTAAGATGTTAAATTAAAGATATAAGATTACTCCTGACTAAACATTCAAACATGTTATTATACAAGGAATTACATAATATATAATTGTTTAATTTATGTTTCACAGAGATACATATTTTTTATGACTACATCAATAAGGCTGTGTAATCAGTACTGACAAATTTCAAATAAATAACTATATAATTTCGACCTAAACTAATATAGTTAATTAAAATTAATACCAATAATAAAGATAAATAAATACATGTTTTTTTTATAAAAAGTAATAGTTTAGTATGAATTTGAAGATATAAACCGAAATTATAGTTTTGCCAACCTAATACATTCTTATTATGTTTGAAAATTTTAGTTTTTCTGGATTTTTCAAAATAACTGAATATATATATATATATATATATATATATATTCATCCATGCTTGTATATATGAACGTATGTATGTTTGTATAAGAAACTTGCATAATGCATATAGTGCTTGAAAACATTCTATTCAAACAACTAATCCACGTAACCAACCGTGTGTTCAATCCATTTTATTGTTGACATATCTCGGCAGCTATTGAATTTATGAAAGGAAACTAAAGCTATAACACATTGAAATTGTTAACAGAAGGCGTATAGGTAAATCAATTCTTTTTGTATCTCATTTTTATCTAGTTCCTTATATATATATATATTTTCAATCAGTTTGAATTTGAGTTAAATAAATGTCCTTTCGTCCTAATAAATTTTAATTTGCTTTGATAAAATAATACATACATCTTAAAAGAACAGTTTGTCTGATTACTTTTTCAATGAATAATTTTTTAATATAATAAATTGTAAAAAACGATTTAAAAGTACACTCGATTAAATAAAATTCTCTTTTATATTTGATATCATTTACACTGACATATATAATTGTATAAATTGTTCGCAGTACTTTTATTTTACTCAATATTTACGGTGCTGATACAGTTACATTTTTAATTTAAAAAAAACCGTTTGATGTTTTTGCAAAAACACATTTCTCTTTAATTACACCTATTCGTAACAAGTATAAAATATAAATTTGATGTAAAATATTAAATGTGTATTTTATATATTTTGTTTATACATACAGCAGTTGGTTTAATAAAAAATAACACGATTAAAAACATAAATATATTATAATATATTTTTCAAGTAATACTTTTTAATCGTTTTGATGTTATTGTATATGTTACTCATTAATAACGAATAGAAACAAAACGGTTCTTTTGTTGAACGTTTAAATCATTATCCTAAATCGCATTTATTGGATAATAAAATATATGTTCTTTTAATTGCGACATATTAAAATTAAATGATTAAAACGAAAATTATTACATGTATTATAAATAATATCTTAATATTTGTTGACAACTAAAACCAACAGAAAATTATGAAGCAAATTTGCAAACAGTATAATGTTTTCAGTTTTTGAATCTTCTCGGAGTGACCACAGACCACGCATTATGTATGATGTAAGATATACATATTCAGTTGTTTTTGTCACTGCACAATGCGAAAAGTGTAAAATAAATGTGATATATTTATAATGTGTGGGTTGGATTTGAAATGTAGCTTTTCTGTTGTACTTGCTTAGATAAATATTTACTTTTAAATTTATTCCATAGTAAAAATAACACGATTTTTCAAATTTATTTAAAATTGTAATTAAATTTATATACGGAATCGAAAAATTTAATTAAAATTTTCAGTCTCTTGTATGTTTTTCGAAAAACATCATACATATATATATATATATATATATATATATATATATATATATAGTCAGAAAAATTTGAAAACGTATGGACACGTTAATTATTAAATAACATTTTCACATATTTTACAATAATATACTGTATGATTTATTTTAATTAGTAGATATATTTTCATACGTAATACAATGTTTGTTTTTATTTAGCGAAGCAAATTAACCCTTTGCACTCGAACTTGTTGTCAGCTAAAACTTACAACAACTCAGATCTTTTTTGTGCTTTACTCATATGGAATAAATGATTTATTTTAAAGCAAGAACAATAAGTATTTCTTTAAATGTTGTTTTATTGTAAAATTTCCTTAAACACAAACAAAAAATAAAGCAAGAAGTATTAAAAAATATAACATTATATCATCCACATTTAAACACTTAGTGTGTATGTTAAATTCCAAGGAAATGAAATAACACTTTTATGATCTTCAAGATAATAAAATTATATTGTATGAGTATGTACCCTACTAAGTTATATGTGGAAAATTTACACTGATACTAATATATATATATATATATATATATATATATATATATATATATATATATATATATATATATAGATACATATATATATATATATGTATATATATATATATATACATATATATATACGTTTAGTTTACTTTCAAAAGAATTTCAGATGTTTTACTGGATACCAGGGATTTTGAGTTCCTATTACAAGCCGTATATAAACATTTTTTAGTTCACACAGGACTTTCTGTATATTGAATTTTTTTACTGTACCTAATATATATATATATATATATATATATATAGTAGTCATCATGAATAATGCAAAATACGTCACGTCACGCTTGATGCAGAAGCCATTTTATCAGATGAAAAAAAGAAAAATAAGTATTCATTTTACTAAACTAATTTGTCTAAGTTAGTTGAGTTCTCGACAGTCGAATGTTGAAATTTATTTGATACATTTGCATATATTCATGGAACATTAATGTTTTGTTTCAAAATTATGTATACACACACATGTATATATATATACATATGAATATGTTTAGTTTAGCTATCAAAATTTATTTCACTAATACTGATTAAATCGTTTCATTAATAGAGCGTGCAGATATGTGTTTGTTATAGAAGTTCGTTTATATTTTATTTATAAATTTATATATATATATATATATATATATATATATATAACTTTTTATGTATATATACAAATTCTTGGAAAACATTTTTCTAATATATTATAAATTAGTATTTATTTTAATAAATTTGGATACAAAGAAATATAAAACGACAAATAAAATGTCAGTACATATAAAAGCACAACCGTACTGAAATCGTTATCAGAAATAATTTATCAATTGAATTGGCATCAATATTTCAAACGAATTACACAAATGTTCACACCCGTACATACATATATACATATATATATATATATATATATATATATATATATATATATATTTCTATATATGCGTGTAGGAATAATCAGTCTAAAATAATCTTCTATTTTGAAAATTAATAACTAAATAACTGACAAACACACAAGCGTGCAATTTTTAACATTACATAGCCTAACTCAAAAGGTTTTTATTGACATGTCAGTAGATTTCTACGTGTGGATCATTAGTGGCTCTCAGCACGTCTGACCGATATTCGATTTCAGTCCACGTTCGTTGCAACAACGTGTCCACAGTTACACTGACGATGGTGTCCGTTATTTTGGTCTTTAATTTTGTGATGTTTGTAATAGGTGTGCAATACATGACGTCTTTAACATACTCACGAAAGAAAAATTACTTTGTTAAGTATGCTACATGAAAATAGTCTAAAGAAAATAACAATCTTGTATCTAATTCTCTATCAGTTTGTGTCGAAAACAAACATCCCACTATCACAGTTTCATTCACACAGATCTGTTTCATGTTTATTTAATAATGTAACAAAATTATTAAAAAAAGTTTCTCCTTATAATATTATCTTATTCATTTCCTTTATCATTCTTAATAATAAATTCATTTATGAGTTATTATAACAAAAACATTTCATTAGTTAACACATATTTTTTTCACAGTACTATTCTTCATATAAAATTGATTCTAATATATTACTTAATCAAATACAAAATATTGTAATTAAATATTATTGACACAGTTCACACCAAAATCCATTAAAATCAATATATATATATATATATATATATATATATATATATATATATATATAAAGCACACATGTATAGTAGTTACTTGAATATTTACGTTCTAGTTATAATTAAACCAGAACTAGCTGTTGTTGAGCTTTGTTGTGATTTGTAGTATTCGGTTTGAAGCTCGACAGTAATTTATATTTAAATCAACAATTTTCGTTTAATATAATTAATGTAAGCGGATTAAGTGTGTAATTACGCTAGAATCCTGGACACGAAGACTTGTTATGGAACATCTACTAAAATAGGGTTGTCTCTTCAACTGGATTTTTTAAATAGCTTAATAATCATCTAATTATTTACGAATTTCTTAATTGTTATTTTAAAATGTTATTCTTGATTACTGAATAATTTTTATTCCATTAGTTACACTGTGCATGTTGTTTTGTTAGGAATTCGCAGTAAATATATATATATATATATATATATATATATATATATATTAATTTGTAACGATATAATATAGTTTAATATAACAACAAGAGGTTTGTTTAAATTCAAAGCCTAAAATTGATTCTATCGCAAGACTAACCTGATCTTATCTATATGCCTACTAAAATGAAAGACCCGCAGTGAAAACATTTCACAAATAAATTCATAAAAAATACTTATAACACGTACTTATTTCTAACACATATTTATCGACGTTTGTACACACTGAGAGTTTGTATTATAATAGAGATAACATAACTATTCAATTTGCTATTGTGTTTTAACTGTCCTTTATTGTTTGATAAGATTGTCATCTTATGAACGTATTATTATTCAAATTTTGCACATAATTATATATATATATATATATATATATATATATATATATATATATATATAGGTTCTTTAGATGAAAATAGACATAATAGTACAATGGAGCATAATATAACATGATTATCTATCAATTCATGGAAACAAATTGGTTGTATTTGCATTAAATCAATTTCTAGTAGATAAACTATAGAGTGTACTCTATTTGAAACTGTATTAGAGTTAAACTCGATTGATACCATAATTCTTAAAAAACTGTTGACTGATAATTATATTATAAATTACCATTAAACATATTTATTCTATAAATCGTTATTTTAAATATTATTGTTCGTTAATTAAATTCTAATTATGTTATTAAGAAATCTGTTATTTTTTATTCATATATATATATATATATATATATATATATATATATATATATATATATATATATATATATATATATATATATGTTTTAATAAATAGAAAAGTTCTTAAAAGATTAACTTTACATTTTGGATTTTTCCAGAAATATTTCTTAATATTATATATAATGATTGTTCTTAAAATCAGTATAATATTTCTTAAAAGTGTGTAAGTTTTCATTATTGGAAAATATATTATATTTTTTGTACATGATTTAAATGTGAAACAATTATAGAGTGATATATACTAAAAATAATTTCTCAATTCTGTTAAAGAAAAAAGAATCAAATTAGAAATATAGTTAGTTTAAATGAACGATAAACCAATATATAATTTGGATCACTGTTATTTATAGTCATTTTAAATTTATTGTTTGAAAAGTAAAATGAAACTAAAAACATCTATTATCTTCTAACATCCCAAACCATTAATAAAAATAAATATACATAGGAGTAAACGAAAGATACGATCAGCGACAGAATTTATTTCTATATAAATAAAAAAAAAACTACACGGTACATAAAATGATTTGATCTAAATAGAATTACTTAATAAAGTAATAGCTAGAGATGTTGAAATTTTATTAAGTTGTGTTTGTATAAATTTAATTGAAAACTAATAAATAATTCCATTCATTAGAATTGAAATAAATGTATTAATTTATATATATATATATATATATATATATATATATATATATATATATATATATATATATATATATATATATATAAGAGTGAAAATTGGCTTAGCTTTTCAAATTCAATGAAATGTCGTAAATATTAACTTTATCAGTACTAATGCACTGTCATCAATTGTCAAGGAAATTGGGCGAGCGTAAAGGGCGTAAGGCGCTTAATAAACACATAGATGTAGCCATAGTTGTTTTTTCCGAACATTTGTGTGGTTGATTATACAGTGATCGATACTCAAGAGCGTGGTGAATAGTGGCTAGCGTATTTTACGCGTGTTCGGCTGCAATAATTGGTTTTCGATGCTGGCGGATGCAATTTTTGTTATCTGTATTACATTTTATCGTGTATCATGAGTTCAATGATTTGTTGGATGTATACTTTATGACCAAGCCATTTTTTGTTAAATATATACATACACACAAGCATGTATGTATATATAAAAGAGATAGTTTATTACTTTTTTTTCATTCAATATATTTAAGCATGAATTGCCTATTTCAATCTGTATTATTATATTATTTATGTACACGAAATATTTATTATTAAAATATTAAGTTTTATAAACACTGAATATGAACACAACTGTCCAAGAGTTATTTTTTATAATTAAGAAAATATTTTTTCTATTAAATAGTTTTTTTATAAAATTGCTCTGATTTTTCAACAATGTAATTAGAAATTATTTCACCATTAAGTATTTTACACTGATATCAGTCAAGACATATGTATGTTTTTTAAATAAGTATTTTAATAAAAGGTTATTTATTAATCATATAATAAAAATTCAATAAAGATGTATTCGTGTATCTTAGAATTGAAAATAAAACAATATTCGAAAATGAAATATTATTTTATTAAGAATATCAAAATAAAATAATATTTTTTATTTTGATATTTTTACTTTTGGTAGAAAAAGGATATTCCTTATCATATAGAATACACTTTTTGAAATATTAAAATAATAGTTCGAATAATTAAAAAGTTCTTATATTATATATTTAACTCAGTGTAAATATATATATATATATATATATATATATATATATATATATATATATATATATACATATTTATCTTCTTAAATATCATACACAAACTGTCAAAATAAAATAATTGACGTGTACAGACCACTTAAATTATTATTTATATGTGCGTGTGTTTATGTTCGACTGTGTCCATTACTTTTAGATTATTGAATTTATGATATAAAATCGGCGGTATTTCATTTTAGAGTTAAATCAATTCATTTTCGTGAAAACAGTCAAGAGATATGTGGTTCTGATTATAGACACATGGACGTATTGACCATATATTTAAATACATGAATATCATTCAATTTTAATGTGACATTAATATTAAGATAACAAATACACATATAAAATATATTTCATTTTACCAGTTCACCATATTTATTTTATAATAATAAAAACCCACATTTCTCGTCACATTGTCCTCAAGATAATAATATGGTGTAATGGTAGTTCCAAAAATTTCGTACTGAGGACGAGAATGAAAGAAGATTGAAAGATGAAGAAAGTCACGGGCATCCTTCTTCAGCTCATAACGACCAACTGAATGTGTTAGTTGAATCAGAACCACGCACAACAATTCTAAAATTGCACAACAGTTCTCGACCACTTAAAACAGCTAGCTGAGAAAAATATATATGAATTGGAAGGTCATAAACCGCAATTATTTGACTACCAACTTAGTAACTAATATTATAAATGAAAATAACTATCTAATATAAAACAAGTTTTGATTATATATATATATATATATATATATATATATATATATAAACTGTTGTATTATTTTGTGAATAAACAACACTATTAAAGTACATTAAGTACGGTTCTGCTTATATCAAAACACTTAATATAAAAGGTGCTACAATAACTGTGAATCAAATTATGCTGACGCTGTATAAATGCTGTTTATAATTCTGATACGAACAGAGCTTTTCATTAAAACTATATATTTTATATGTGTACAATGCATTTAGATCTGCACTTTCATTATATATTAATATTAAATATGAAACACCATGATATAAAATGTACTTCAATAAATATATATCAAACAATATTAACGTTAACAGCACCATAACAATACCTTAACACTGATATTACACAAAAGCATCGGCTTACTACATATTGTGCGTATGTACGTAAAAGATAGCACACGAAATTATATATACGTGGTCTCAACAAAAAGACCCTCAATTTTTTTTATCGTGAACGTATTCAAAACTAAAATCGTTTAAGTGAGGAAGAAATAAAATGAATATATCTTCTAGATCCCTTTTTAATATTAAAACAGACTCTTAGTACTTTTAAGAATATTAGTTTTTTAGAGAATAGGGTGACAATACAAGAACTTTCCTTCGTATTTTCGTGCGTAAAAGAAATAAAACTTGGAAATATGAACAGTTCTCTTTGAAATTTACAGATTTTTTTTATTTTAGAGATTTATTATCTTTAATTTTTTAAATGGTATTACAAATTACAAAGATTTATTCTATTTTCCAATCATCTTTTGTTATTGAAGAAAAGTTTCGAATTTAACAATTGTGATAAATTAATTATATAAACTATATTTATGTTACAATTTTATTGTTGATGAAAATATTTTCACATTAAGGAAAATTTCAACACATACTTGAGTTCGTTATTAATGTTGCCAATAAAGAATACATTATCTAAAAAATGTTAATCTCAAACATAATGTCTGTATATAAATTATAAACATAGACCAATCTCAAGCTATTTTCAGTACGCTTTTAGTCTTTTGAATATAGCCTTTTAACCCTTTCAGGTACAGTATATAAATTTTGGAAACAATAATAGTTTATATGGTGCTCGTAACGCTGTGCAAGATTTACGATGTGGTTTTAATTTAAACCACTACGCCGGAATGGGATAAATGTAAGTTTAACGTCTGAACTTACAATATCTGAATACCGGCATACACTGATATACAAACACATCGCATCTGTAATCAATAATCGATAGATATTTAATTTTTTCATTTTTATAAATACATGAAACAATGAGTTGTTTCAAATAAATATTTATCAGACTAACATCAATGAATTTATGGAATCAGTACCTGTGGTAAATTTTAAAGCTTTGCTTTAAAAGGCTGGAAATTAAAATACAGTGTAAGAATATAATGTAAGAAATAATTAAATATACAGATATAGTAAAGTATAATAAGTGAATTATAATTAAAATATACTAGAATAGCTAAGTTTTGTAGCTATCACGTTTAAATTTTGTTACTAACATGTAAAAGTAGTGTGAAATATATATATATATATATATATATATATATATATAGGATTGGAAACATACATAAATACAATTTAATTGTACTATTAGTCGAGAGATAGACAAAGAACGTTGGCAAGCTTAATAGAAAATCATAGAAAATAAAATAATAGAAAATCAAGCGATGCAGAACAGGGCGGCAAAGGGAATAAATTAGTGCGACGGAAAACACCGTTTAGTGGTGATTTTTATTTTATTTATGCGCGTGACGTCACGAGCTGACCCGGTCTTTTCGATAAGATCATTTTAAAAACTCTCTCCGACCGCCGTTATCAGATATATTTCGCATTTTCTGGCCCGACCTCGATAAACATTGTCCTCTTTTTTATATACGCACGTCATTTGATTATTTTGAATATTTACGTTTATGTACACGTATCATATATATATATATATATATATATATATATATATATATATATATATATATATATCTGCATTAATTACAAGAACATAAATTGTTTTAATCATTAAATAAAAATGTGTTGTAGCACAAATCGAAACTGAATTTTAAAAATTATAAAAGTTTCGCTTGAAACAGTAATTGTCGTTTAATATTTCGAAAATTCAATAGTAATTATATTTAATAATTGATGGATCGTTGATAAATTTCGATACAAAAGTAATAAATGATAATTAATATATCAAAATTATGAAATTATAAAAGTGCTATTCAAATGAAGAAAAATAGGTGAAATATTTTTAATACTTTCATTAGAAAACATAAAATAGGACTACTTAAACAAAAGTAATTAATTACTTGTAAAGATAATTGTAGATAATTGTTCTTGATAGAATGTATGTTATTTTATTTAACCAGCGTTTCGATTCCATTTAAAACTATTTCTTGTCATATTCAGTTTCTGTATTCTAAATAAACCTCTCTCAAATTCCATTTCCGTGACCAAGAGCTTGCTCCTTTAGCGTTTATTTATTGGTTATACCTCTAAGCTATACGTGATAATGCTTTGAATTATTGTATTTTATATTATTATACATGCAATGCTTTATATATCTCAGAGGAATTATATTTTCAGATCAAATTGTTTGTTTTTTCTTAATAATGTATTTAACTGAATAATAAAACTTTGATTATTAGCCTTTAATTTACAGCACTGCCAAAATTATAGATTATTACCATTAAAATTGTTTAATTTATTGAACAAAAACTTTATAAAAATATTTTCTTCTTGATTTTTAATAACATTCTTTGTATAGTTTTAAAATGTGTACTTTAAATTCAAATATACGATCAAAATGTAAGATTTAATTTAAAATTATACAGCCTATGAAATTGATAAATGAACCAAATGTTTCACAAACATTTTCATACACTATACGGAAAGTATCGACGAAATAATTCATCTATACATTTTGATAAAGTTCATTTTAATTATTGTTTTGTTCATTGAACTTGGCAAGTGTTGTATATACAAGAAAGTTTCTACCGCTTTGTTTAAGGTATAAATCATGACACGCATATGTTTAATAGCCTTTAGCTGGACTTTTAGACTAAACGATTAGCATTTGTGAATTTTTTCGGGAAATTGTTAATGCCTACTTACGACAAATGTTATAAACAATGCGTGAGTATAATACTTTGAGGAAATAAAATTTTACACAGTCTTATGTAATAAACAACACTTTATAACGTAATGGAAATGCAAATTTATCTTTTGATACGACTATAAAATTACAGCACACATACATGCCTTATATATATATATATATATATATGTGTGTGTGTGTGTTTGTATGTATGTATGTATATTTCGTTACTAGTTTCCTCAGCTTTGTTATTCAAGAGCGTGAAAATGCGGTTTGGTGCGCTACCACTGCGCTGCTTGTGGCCAGGTCAAAAAACAAAGCGGATGCGCGGGTCGAAATACATGCGCACACAACTTCATAGTTTTTTCTGTATATGTAACATCTTAGCAGCAAATATTATACAATAGAATGTTTATCTTACTGTTTAAATCTCTAAATTCTAATTATGCGACAATTTCATGCGGTTACCGTTTTTTCAGTAATGCAAATAAATTCTTATGGATGTATATATATATATATATAATGTATATGCAGAAATATAAAACATATTTATAATTATGCGAAAACTAACTAATCGCAGTCTTACGATCAAGGAGCTATCTTGGAGCTAGTGAAGAAGAAAGGGTGCTAAAAAATTTTACAAATATTTTTCGATTAATTGAATATTCTTTTATTGTAAATAAACTAAAAATGGCACATTTGTCAGTTACAAGGAATAATATATTAATTCAGATTAGCCATAGAAATTTCTATTAGATAAATAAATAGCCATTAAATATATTGTGGAAAATCGTTGAGAATATCCAAATTTAATCTCATTAGAAGAATATTAGTAACGTTTCAATATATCATCCAAAAGATAGCACTCTGAAACCATAGTTTCTTTGGAAAGCATCAATAAATTCTTAGATCCACACCCGGCTTCAAAGGGTTAAATATTAAAAACCAGTAAACCATTTTATTCTACTTGGACATTTTTCAATAATTCTTATTCTATTTTGAAATTTATTTGGAATTAGGAATGAGTTGGAAACTATCTATTAACAATTTATTGCAACAAACCGAATTTTAACTCTAACAGTTTATCCATCATTTCTTATATATATATATATATATATATATATATATATATATATATATATATAAATAAAGAACAACTGTGTGTGTTTATGAACAAATATAAATTTACACTGTATTTTTTGCCAATATAATAAATTGTATAGAAATGTTGTTGTTTTTAACGATAAAATCATAATGAAAACAATATCTGTTTGTATTTGATCAGTTTTGTTATATAAACAAACACTGATAAAAATTTTTTCTCTTTTTATTAATACAGACATCATACAATATCCATTGTTACACGCAATTACTTGTCGAACGTCACAATAATCGAAACACTGATGTGTGAGTGTTCAGTAAATAACATATATAAATTAAGTAATTTGCGATTCGACTCTTGTCCTAAAGATAAAACGTTTCCATGATGACTGATTTCATACATGAAAAATGATTATGACTGTAATTGCAAACGTATTTAATACTAGATAAATAAAAAAACGTTTTATTTAAATGAAATAAAATTTTAATTATAGTATTAGGAATATAATTTTTCAATGAAACTATTAAGAACATGTTTGATTTTTATTTAAATACGTAAAATAGATAGAGTTAGTTATCAAAATCTAAAAAATATTATATATATATATATATATATATATATATATATGTATACATATAGAGAGAGAGGGAGATTTATGTATTTGACAAATGTAGGATAGCATAATGTGACAAGAACATTAACAAAAATTAAATCTCAAGTAATAATGACATAATTAAACCTTAAGATTATATTCGTAAGTCACGGGTTTTGATCCCGGTCGTTTGACGGACACTAATCTGTCATTTTCAAATGTCGGATTTCAGACCCTTTCAGAAACTGCAGCCACGGGTTTCCCGAAGGTAAGATATTTAAGTTTAATTTACATGAAGGCATAACTATGAAACATGTTATAATTACAACGCAGGTAGGTACGTATATAACTTCACTATACGGATGACCTGCAGAAATATGTGTTTTGTTGTTTTAATGTGTCTCTTTATACGACTGTCATTTATTCGTAAGCATAAAACGCATACAAGAACATAAAACTATATATATATATATATATATATATATATATATATATATATATATATATATATATCAGAGAAACGCCTAGAAAAATTCTAAAACTAAATCTCCAAAATGATATACATATAACTATTAAAAAACGATATAAATTTATAAAAGTTATAAAGCAAAAAATACAAATATATTACTTAATAAGAAGATAAAAAATACTACTACTTAAAAAATACTTTTTTATACAAATAAAATCAATATAGAAATATATTGATTTACGTTCCTATTAATTTCTCTTATGATTTTCTTTTTATTTTCAAACCGTATTCTTACTTTAAATTAAGAATATTGATACAGAAAAATTCCATCGCTCTTAACTTTCGTTTTAATCATATATAATTTTCCGTATTATAGCCTGAATACATGGTAGAACAATTTTCTCAATTATTTTATTAACTGGTTTTTATCATGAAATGCTCAAGCCTATATAAATACGCACTTACATATATATATATATATATATATATATATATATATATATATATATATATACAATTTAGAATATAATTCTTAAAATCAATATAAGTATCTAAAGACAGTGACTCATTACTATATTACCACTTAGAGCCATAATATCTTAGTAAAATTATATAATTTTTTACACTTGATTCATTATTTATAACTATACACATTGTTCTCGGAAATTAAATGTAAATAAATTCAAAATTATTATTTTAAAAAAAAAACAAAATTTAGAACAAATTAATGCTACAAAATAATGATTAAAAGATAGTTCAACTATTTATATCGTCTCTATTTATTGAAAACGAATGTTAAATCTATCAAATCACACTATGAGACACATAGATGAGTAAAGTACAAATGTTTAAATGATTTAACTGTCTTATCTATCGGAAGTGTCTGATCTCCCAAAATTCAAACGGATGAAAAAAGAAGCATGTGTGGAGGAAGCATCACGATTAGCACACAGATATATGACAGATAAGAAATATAAACGCCGTATTTGTTACCCACAGATAATTTCTAGACACGTATACATATATCTCTATTCAAACGTATACAGATAATTTTTTCACTGGTACGTATCACAACTTATAGATCTTTTGGCACGATACAATTTTCTATTTATTTATTTAATATACTGCAATATGTTGCCAAAAACACTTATCAAGTTTGAAGAGTTGCTTTGAAAATACTTCGCCAGGTTTCAAACTTCTTGTTTCATAACACAATGGAGAGCTAAAAAGTTTTCTTGAATCTCATGTCAACCGGCTAAATGTTACACGAAACTTTTTACTGTTCACAGAAATATGTATCTAATCAATAATTTTGATATATATATATATATATATATATATATATATATATATATGTATATGTATGTGTGTGTGTTTTATTGTATGAGTAGGAACACAAGAACGATAGCAGTGATTAAATATTAATTTAATTACGGAAGGAAGTTTTGTCGAATTTCAGATTTAATATTTTATATTATAATTCATCACACTAAAACGTTTATTAGGTCTTATTTTTTATGTATACTTCGTTAAACTAAAAACACTCAATTTTTATTTAAATTTTATTCGAAAAGTGTATTTTCTTGTTAATAATATTCAAACAATAATAAATAATCTCGTTAAGAATATTCTTTTATTTAATTATTATAAAACAAGTTTATTTCATTAAATATAATTAAATATTAAAGAACTTTGAATGAAATTAACTGCTTTTACAGTAGAAAAATATCTTTTTTTTAATTATTATAGTGAAAAATATTTAAATAAGTATTTTTATTTATAATACACAGGAAACAGTGAAACATGATGTTCTAATAAATATATATATATATATATATATATATATATATATATATATAAATTATTTTTAATAATAATTTAAGATTATAAATCTTTTTTCATTTTATTTCTACAAAAAATTTCATACAAACATTATCTTTAAAAAAATGGAGGAGTATGATTTAGTCAGGGGTTCCCAACAAGGCGGTATATACACACACACACGCATATATATATATATATATATACAGCAAATTTCATTGATTCTAAAAAAGATTCTCTTTTAAAAAGTCAAAAAGTGATTAATGAAAATAACCTGACGATAAATTTCAATTTTCAACTGTTAATATACCCTCAGTTTAATTTAATTTCTGCAACCAAGTTATTTTCGTTATATATATATATATATATATATATATATATATATATATATATATATATATATATATATATGAATTTATATATAGCGGGATATATTTATATCTATATACTTAAAGCGTTATAAAACCACTGGCGTAAATAGTATTAAGCAGGACTAAAAGTACACAATACTACACACGCACCATTCAACACTTTGAGACCTGTCAACCTTATCTTTTCTTTTTTGTCGCCTTTAATTTATTTGAAGGATGACTTCAGCTTCATTAATTTTTACACGGAAATATAATGCTGAAGGACGAGAGAACGTTTAAAATGTTCACTAAGCTTGGGATCAACGAATCCTAAACACGACCCTGATATTAATTGCACTTTCGAGTGAATATCAGTTCTTATAACTAGTAGAAACTTATTTCACGCAACTAATTATTTTACAGTGCTTTTTATTATGTTGTTATACAAAACATATACTTTTTTCAACTGTAAATTATTTCTAAGCACTTCATGACATTTACACATCTGTAACGTTTATAATAAAAACAAATAGCTTGTATTTAATTCATTCTTTCTAGCTATTAAACATTGGATTTCGCAGCTTAATTCTTGTTTATCGTCCATTTTTTAAAACTGTTAAAACATATTTTACAACAGTTTAATAATTTATACAATAAGTAATTTAGTTTGGTTAAAAAAATATTAAAAATATAGTAAGTTATACTTTATTACATAATCAACAAACAGATTTTGTAATGAAACAAAAACTAGTCTGCAAAAAATAATTTTCTTTACTATATAATAAAAAAATAAACATCAGTATTGAATGCATACAAAAAAGCTAACACGTTTAGAGTATAAACTACTTCCTTATTTACAATTATGTAAAATAATTACTATTATTTAATTATTTAATTAAAAGTATAATATTATCAAGTATTAGAACTTATTTTATAGGAAGAAAAGTCAACATTGTACAGACATTTGATTTAAATTTCAGCCATACGAATTATTATAAATAACAGTAATTGTCATGTACGAATATACAAGTATATATATATATATATTTATATATATATATATATATATATATATATATATATATATATATGTATGCATATTCGCACATGACGGTTACTGTTATACATAAATATACGAGGGATGTTTGATAGGTTTGCCCTCATGGAAAACCCTCAATGGAAACTATGTTGAGAAATAAAATCGATTTTTTCAAAAACAAGACAGTGTTTAACTTGTTTTTTGACCATACTTATCAAATGACCCTCGTATATACACATATATATATATATATATATATATATATATATATATATATCTGTGTTATATGTTACATGCAAAATTCTCCACATGTTGCTCACATTTGTGAAATTTTATTTAAAGACAAAAGAGTTAAAGTTGACAACACTGACAAAACCAATTCATTAATATCTTTTAAAATATACAATTCACTACATTAATTTCTTACTAGGATTTATATTCCATTTATCATTTGTCATTTAATAAATAAAGTGACCGTATCGTAACGGTGCCTGTTTAGTTGTTACAGACACAGCTACTATACATAAAATAATAGCAGAAGTTTATCAACGAAGCTTGTTAAAACAAAAAGGTTTTAACGGTACTAATTTTATCATATCAAAGCGAATACCTTTACACAGCGTTGATTTGAAACCTTAGTTTGAACGGACTATTGCCACATAGAATGGAAAGAGTAATACTGGCTGTATTGGTGGCACTATGCGATATCCAACCAGCGCAAAACCGTATCGTGTCACCAGCACACGACCGTTTTATACTCCATACCGCAGTTTTTTGATTTAACGTATCGTTCAATGTAGAATCAAGTAAATTCAGACGCAAATTTAATTTATTAATCGACAATATATTACAGAGAACCCGATCAAAATTATATCTTATATAATTGATAATTACAATATAACAAAAGCTCTAGTTTTCCAATTAAAATTCATTAAATGATTAATAGCTGTATATTCAAAACAAAAAATACAATGATCAAAATTCAAGTTCTTTAAAATAACGTGAAAAAATATTACCTACATTTTTTCATATTTTAAAATATATTCTTCCACGACTAATGATTAAAATATTAGAATGAATCTCATGTTAAATAAAAACATTATAAAGTACACTTAAACCATAAATGTATGTATCCTGTTATTATGTAAATGTAATTATTTCTCACTTAAAAAGTAAACTTGTATAAAAACAGATTTATAATTTTTCCATGACTACTAAGATTGGAAATAGAATTAAACCGAAACAGTTTCAATATACCGATAATTATTGTTAACATATTACTTATTGTTAAAAAATTAAAACATCAATTTTGTTCTCATATCTGTTACACATATCGTATGAAGTTCACATGTGTAAATGTAAACCGCTTAAAATGTTAATTCCAAAGGGTGAATGGTCGACTGAAACAGATTTCTTAACAAAGATTACTAACACTAAATAGAATGCTAATTTGAAACAGTGACCTTAGTTTTACTATACTAGCGTGTATAAAATTTAGTACAATCTTAAAACATTTTTCATGCAACAAAATATAATAAACCACCTTACTCATTACCTTACAACATTACTTATAATAATATTTTTGATTAGTTATTTGTGATAAAAATCAGTTTATTTGAATAACTTTTAAAACAAACGTATTATTTTAATCAAATATATTCAAAAATTCATTAGCAAGAATTTATGAACAAAATTATATTTCGGAATATTTTATTTAAATTCCAAAAATGATATATTATTCTAAATTGATGTTATGAAGTAAAATGTATTTAAAAAAAATAGAATGATAATAAAACATCTAAATAAAAAACAACATCAATATGTTTATTAATATAAAAGATGCTTTTGAACATATTATATTCTAAAATAGAATTAAAAACAAATAAATTTTTTGGTTTTAATATAAAAATATTCTTTTACTTCGAGTCATTTTTTTAATAAAAAAAAACCATCAATATTTTATTAAACTGTACAGTTGTGTGAGAATACATTTTGAATATTAAAAAAAAAACGTTACTTTCAAGTAAACATCTTAATTTTTGGTATGTTTTCGTAGATAAATTTCTCTTGCGAGAATTTATGCTTCACAGACGCTGAATCACATAACGTTTGCTTTTTCAAGAAAATATATTAA
>CM068324.1:19219893-19322393 GCA_034766995.1 Acanthacorydalis orientalis | reverse complement strand
TTCTGTGCAAACAAGTAGAACAGAAACAATTTAAAAGTTTCAAGAGGTTAAAATACTCTACAAATTTATTTTGACAGTGGTGTTACACAGAAACTTCGTAAGAAGTAAAATCAATAAATAAATAAATGGATAATAGAGAAGAAATGTTTTGAAAAACGTTTTTGATTGTAACAAGAATTAAGAAGACTTTAAAGTTTGTCACACAAACAAGTGTGTGTCTAGTGGTAGCAAAGACAATAAAATATATCAAGATTTCAAGTATACTTTTTCATGATTTTAAAATGATAAAAATTATAATTCACTAAACTCAAAGTGCACAAATAGTAAGACGCTAAATAGTTATAAATTAATTAATATTTATACAAAAACTATTAAAATAACGTATATATATATATATATATATATATTCATTCACAAATAAAATTCAACTAGTTACAACAGTTGATTTGTCACCACATTACAAAAAAAAATATTTTACTGTTATTAATAGTTTTAAACTGTCAGACAAACTGTTACGGTATGTATACTTTATCAAGTCCGTGACAAAAATATGTTATTTTTAAACATGAAAATAGCACGCTTAATTTTTTTCTATAAATTTGCTACATTCAATATAATTTATTGAATATTTAATAAATCGTTGAAATCTTAAAAATAAAAATAGTTTTTTTTAAAAAAAACATTTCATATTTGTATTTTTCATTAATTATCCACGATTTTTTTAAAATTTGATGTATAAATTAACTAGAAATATTTTTATTATTTGAAATAATTAATCACTGTTTAATTATTTCAAATATATTTAATGTAAAGAACTTAACTCTATAAAGCAGTCATTTAGAATCATAAAAAGTCTTTAAATGTAAACTATTTATACTTGAAAACTTCATATATAAAATATATAATAAAAATAATACAAAATACTTAATAGTTTACATTTAAAAAAGTATACAAATATGTTTTCAGCGTGTATAATCAATGACTTTGTATTAGTATGAAATTTATAAACAGCACAAACGTCGTAAGTCATCTTGAATTCTTGCTATAAATACTACAGCATGTATATTATATTTAGATGCTATATTTATATCACATGTATCAATTTTATAGCCAAATAGTTCTTTTAACAAGTCTATTATCTTATTTATTTTTATAAAAACTCGCCTATCTTATTATTCTAATATTTTTTCTCAATAGTCATGTTAATCATTCTTAATGTTTTTACAATTTATTACGCTGAAAATTATTTTATAGAATTTTAATTTAAGTACAGAACTAATGAAAACACTTTACAATAATGTCATATTTCAGACAAAATATCACTTAATATCGTCTTCAAATTGTAACCAAATTCAATTGAGCATTATAAATCAAATCGTCAAGACACAAATTCGATTTAAAATAAAAATTCATCCGTATTTCTTCAACAATATATATGGATACGTTATTTATGTATAAAATAAATAAATACATTATTCATTCCGAAAGATATTGGGTTTTATTTGTTGTGACATATCACAGGTTAATTCTTAACAACATCCTTTATGTTATTGTGTTTTATATATATATATATATATATATATATATTCAGTACACTTCTCAAATTCATTTCTATGCTAGTGTTAATTCTCACTTGTCTTGCGTACGCGTTTCCTTCTTTTGACATCTGCCGTCACAATTTAATGTGTTTTCCTTTTGCTCAGTTTCCCTCTGAACTGAAGTGTTGCAGCTATCTTTAAAAGTAAGTAGGTTGGTACGTTGGATGGTGGTTGACTGTTTGCTTGCTTACTTGCTTGCTTGCTTGCTTGCCTGCCTGCCTGCTGGTTGCTCTGCTGGATTCGGTTCGGTTGGGTTGAGTTGGTGTCTATTTTTATAGCACATCAACTTTACCACCTTACATTAAGATGTAGGCACTTGTTTTACGGAATGTCAACTGATGTGGTTATTACCGCAGAGACTGAATGTGTGATAAAGGATTTATGACACGGTAAATGTTTGCTATTTTTTTATAAAGTAATTTGATTTTAACTCATCTTTTTATTATAATCTTTCGGAATTTAAATATCCATACACCATCACAAAGCACTCATTATATATATATATATATATATATATATATATATATTATATATATATATATATATATATATATATATATATATATATATATATGATTCTAATTCTAAATTTATAGTAATAAACTTCATTAACGTACTATTTCATGTTTAATTAATGTACAGATAAATTTCAATTCGAGTTAATTGCATAATTTAACTGTTTTTAAATATTTTAATTTAAAATAATGTACTTGAATACAACTGAAACAAGCCATTCATTGACTAAAATTTATTCAAATACATCTCACGTCTCAATTCCTTTACTAGTGTCTTTAACACAGGATTGCAAGGCAGTCAATTTATAAAACATTTCAAACATATGTATCGATTTATATCTATACTGATACTATTTTTGGGGAAACTTAGAATTCAAACAAGAATAATGAAATTCAAAATAAACAAGAACTGCATTGACAGAGCATATATTTTAGTTCAAAATCTATATCGAATATTGGGAATTGCAATATCTTTTCATCAATCTACTCAACATGAATATATTTTATTATTATTATGACTTTACTATAGTTTCTTTTCTTATATGGAGTAGTTTGACAAAATCCTTATTTTCTTTTAGAATTAAAAATTTCATCTTGAAATATACTCTTTTAAAGTAGATATATAAATATGAACATCTATTAACGAAATGAAAATTAAAACTAAAGGAAAATATAAGTTTCAAATAATGTCATGATTTTATATTATATTCTATACAGGATCATAGAAGTAAATAATAAATTTTTCGCATAATGTAATGAAAACTTTATAAAAATGGAAAAAGTAAAATTATATTTGGAAAATGTTTGTTAACTCTTAAAAGCATATTTTGTAAAATATATATACAAGTTTCTCAAACAAAGAAGTTAAGATCATTTATACTATATATATATATATATATATATATATATATATATATATATATATATATATATTCATGCTTTTCTTTATAAAAAAAAAACTTGAGAAATTTCAAATATTTTGTAAACTTTCAATATCTTCATTCATTATATTTCTGTTATATATAATTAAATACATGCACACACACACACACATATATATATATATATATATATATATATATCAGTTATAATACTCATATTTTAATAAAAAATGGAAATAAGAATAAATAATCTAAACAAATACATAAAAGATTTCAAATAGACGATCATTTATATTAATATGAATATAAAACGTTGAAGAACTTCTGTTACACAGTATTATATTTAAAGCACATAATGGTAAAAATATGTCTGATATATGTATATTTCATGCTGATTTTGAAACTGTATTAAATCACATTCGTTACACACGCGTGCTCACGTTCGAATAATTATGAATAAATCATTGCAAATAATATTCAAATACATAACAAACATCGAATAAGAATATAAATTTAACGAAATTTATTCTTTGTTTTTTAATTTAATTCATTTTTTTCGAATATTATCTATACTTTATATGTCATATATGTGACAAGTGATTTTGAAAAATTTCATTGGAGATACATTAATAAATATTGATTAAGGATACGAATTTGTATAGATTTATTCGAGACTTTTTTAAGTTTTTTAACTATTATTTTGTATCTGTTTTTAACAAATTTAAATATTTATATATATATATATAAGAAAAAGGACGAAGAAAGAGTATGAGAGCTGAATTAGAATAACTCGAATATAAAAAAACATTAATAAAACATCATTGCCAAGCATCAACAAATTTTTTTTAATACGAGCAAATATCAGATGTTGAAAATGATTATTTTTCCAGTTATAAAAGGTGTAAACAGTTGAGGAGAAATGCAAATTCAAGGAAGTAGATACCAGTTTCATATTCGTCGTATTTTCCTTTAAAAATATATTATACAAATATTTCGTGTTTTCATAGTAACTGAATCATAATTTGAATATAATTAAATATATATATATATATATATATATATATAAAGTATTTTACTAGCGTATTATAGTAAATTTTATAATTGAATCTCTAGGTATTTTCACCTTAAGTATTATAAATTCAATTATTATTATTCAAATGTAAACAATTTTCTATACTTTATAGCATTTTAAATACTTAAATGCTAATTTCATTATTCATAAGTACAATAAAATATAATTTAGTAATAATAATATATATATATATATATATATATCCTCGTATATGTAAATAATTTGTAAAATATAATCATCTTATAACATGGTTTAAGTTTATTCATATTTAATTTTATAAACTTCATACAACAATGATAATATTTTCTGAACAGTATTTAAATTTCAGTATTTTTTTGACAACCAAAGCTTTTTTATTAAGATTTTATGCCGACATTCTGTTAGAAATTAATAAAACCTATGAAACATTCATTTAATAACTTTTGCACATTGATAAGTACTCAATTATAAAATTTTCATTTAATACTTTAACATTATAGCCTTCTTATAAACTACAAGTTTGGTATTGTGTTTCAAATTATTCTTTATTATATATATCAAAGTATTATTTCAAAGTATTATTACACAGAGTCATACAAACTCAAAAACTATATATAAATATATATATATATTGATATAAAAAATTGAAAATTTTCGTAATATTTTTCCATAAATAATATGATACTATAAATATAAACGAAAAACACTAATGAAATAATGACATTAAAAAAAATAATCATAATGCAAAGATTAAAAATGTAAAGTTTAATTTTTAGTTTGGTAACGTAAATCACTGGTTTACATGGGATATTCCAACAGTATTTAAAACAAAACCACAATATGATTAAAATTTTTATTAGTGACAGACATGGTATACGTGTGTGAAATCGATTTTAAATAATGTTTATTTTGCTGGTAGAACTAACGTATGGTGAATATATATATATATATGAAGACAAAAAAATGTCATACTACAAATACTTGAAGCCGACAAAATTGAAATACACAATTTATTAGTAACATAAAATATTTCAAATAATAAATTGTTTTTTTATTATTTTCATTTCGAATTTAGAACAGGTTACATTTTTATGAAACACATAATTATTTTATTTAATTATTCAAATTTATAAAGAATAACTAAAACATCAAAGTCATATTTAATCTAAATTTTCTTTAAATCTCATTTCATCGTAAACTGAACAATTTATTTTTTCTCGATAGATTATTTACGAATTTCGGAAAAATATAAAAAAAGTCTCATTTAATCATTCCATACGTACGTTGAATTAAAAAATTTACCTTGAATTAGATACAATTATAACGATCCACGAACGTAGATACAAAGTTATAAACAGGTGGAAGAGGGCTTTTCATTTGAAACCGTTTGTAACACAGTTATTTGGTTATACAGTCAAATACAATTTACTAAATTTGAAATGAGTCAGATGACATTAAAATATAATTCAAATGCTAACTGACATCGACGAAAAAATGTAATCAATTGTGACATTCTGTATTATTTTATTTTTATTGTTTCGCCAACACAGCGTATAAATTATGTTTTATTCATTCATCTATGCATACATACATGCACATATAGATACATATATATATATATATATATATATATATATATATATATATATATATATATATATATATATGTATATATATATAATAAAGAGAAGTACTCAATAAGAAATTAGAATCTATTTAATATAATGTTGTTTATTTATTCATACTAATTTTACGTAATATATATATCTATATATATATATATATATATATGTATGCTATTACCATTTTGCTATTGCAACAGATCTTACGATCTAGAAAACCAGAATGTTGTCTACATTTGTCGATCCTATATACACATATAGAAACATGTAGACGGGTAGTGAACAGAGTAAACTAGAAAAGGGAACAGGGTCACAATCTACAACGTTTAGCAAACCTCTAAGGATTATAGCTTCAAGTTCGGTTAATGAGCCCAATTAGGAGGTTCTACTATACGATGTAATGTGTATTGGCAATCATTGGATGTAGTGAAATATACTAGGTACATTGTTGAAACTGCTATCTTGCATACGAATTGTACCTATTTCCGATTCAGTTTTATTAAGATTGATAGAGATTGTACGAACTAAATTATAAATAATATATATATATATATATATATATATATATATATATATGATGAAGTACTGTTTACCAATGGAATACATAATAACGGAATAAATTTATATATGCAGTTGCATTATAAAACTCAGTATTAATGGGGTTTTGACAATCTAATTTAAAAGTTAATTTATTCTTCATATTTATTTTAAAGATTATAATTTAATATCTTTTTATCATACTATTAATTGCTAAAAAAATGTATTTTAATCTCTGAAGTGTTATGATTTGTTTTAATGAAAATTATAAACTTTTAAATAATATATATTTCATTTATATAAATGAATATATATATATATATATAAACATTTAAACAATAAGATCTAAATATCCTTATAATTCGAACAGAACCTTTCTATAGATGTTAAAAATAGGACATTGGAAAAAATACACAAAAACCAATTAGAGCGTTGCTTTGAGATGAGCACAACGATGTGCGGAGAAAGAGATAACAACACGTTTATCAGAGTGTTTGTAATGGATTAACGTTAATTCCATCTTTTTCGTTCCGTTACCATCACGTCTCTATTCAGGATTAACGTGTTTTTGATGAGACAAAATAAAGGTCGCTTTCAAAACAAATTTACAATTTTTTCTTTTTTTTACAAAACGTGATTCGTTATCTTGTTATGCATACGTAACAAATACATGTGAAAAAATGTAGAAGTATTTGATTTCGTTTACACTTTCGTGTATATATATATATATATGAAGCAATATATGAAATAAAAAATAAAATTTAACATATAAAAATATAAATTTAACAATTATTACTGAAGAATACTTTTTAATGTGAACTATATGATAAATTGTAAAATTTTTCCATTCGAATATATATATATATATATATATATTCATATATATAAAAACATGTATGTAAGCATCGTAAGTTGAAAAGAGACCTATGTATGTTCGTACAAACAATATAAATTTAAAAGTATCATTTGTAAATTTATGTTTACCTTTAATTTGAATAATCTAGTCAACATTTAAATTAATGAATAAATGTTGTGGGTATATATATAAAAGTTTGTATATTAGAACATATTTATTTTACTAATTAAAAGTTAAATAATATATAAAAGTTTCTGTATATCTATAGAAAAGAATAACTTTTTGTTGATAAATTTATATATATATATGTATATGAATATAGTCATACATTTTACTAGTAAAAGAGGCAAATAAACTTTATAATTAATAATAAATTTAATTAATTGATTTCATATACATAATATAAATTTATTGTCATATAAAAAGTATTCTAACTTTGGGGTTGTAGTTCATAATTTCACTTATGTTGCCATAATTTAATACGATAATAATATTAAATCAATACTTAATATAATGGTTAATCATTTAATATATATATATATAAATTAAATTTGTAAATAAATGAAGTACATAAAATAAAGTAATAGGTATAAATGTACAATTTTAAATTATATTCAAATAAAATTAATTCTTTAAAATGTGTTCAACTATTTTTTTATTATAAGTAATGTCTTTTCAATAATGAATATAAAAAATAAATTCGAAAACAAAACCTATTGGTCCTTCAGATCATTGCATTCTTAACTTGCTTACAATCCTAACATCAGCAATTAAAATATGCTGTGTAGCAAGCAAGTTTCTTTGCGTATTCAAATAAATTACTTTGAATTGTACCATTAAAAATAATTGATATCATTTCAGTTCGTTGTATTTAAAGGAATACACAGTTTCAAAGTTGTATAAATACAAACGAATCGTTGTTTCTATTGAAACTATATTGTGTTGGCTCTTAATTTGTTGTTTCCATTTTTTTTCATAGTTAAACTCCACCTCTAATCGAAAAACATTAACTCAAATCTTTTTGTCGTTAAAAGAAAATTTATTTTCTTATTTTTAATTTTTAATTATTAAATATTTATTTTTAAATTGATTATTTATAAAAAAAAATGATGAATTTAATGACATTTGTTTTAGTTTCGCAGTAATTATCCCATTT
Organism: Acanthacorydalis orientalis; assembly: GCA_034766995.1. NCBI lineage: Eukaryota > Metazoa > Arthropoda > Insecta > Megaloptera > Corydalidae > Acanthacorydalis > Acanthacorydalis orientalis. Next base: position 19,314,177 of record CM068324.1, on the reverse strand, counting down.
TGTCAATATTAGATTGGTAGAAAAATAATTGCTGTTTGTGACCTTAAAATTCAGATACATTTACAGCTTTTTTAATTTTCTTAGCTGTTTTAAGTGGTTCAGAATTATTGGATAACCAATATTAATGGTCAGGTGTCAACATCTGAGTGTAGACATTAATTTAATAAAAAAAATATATTAATGTCAATTTTATATCAAAAACACATAAAATATAAAATGTAATAATGTTAAAATATATAGTTTTATCTTGAAAAAAAAAACTTAAAAAATAAAAAAAGTTTAAAAACAATGCATACTTTTCGCACTGCAATTAATAATCCTTAAATTACAATATAAGTTAAGAAAATAAACGGATGTTTGTATAAAACATCATAAAATGTTTTTTTCTTCATGTTATCTCTAGAAAACGGACGTAGTTGTGTCGTTGACTTAATAAACTTGAGAAAATACTCGTCGTGTGATTGTTTTGCTTTTCAGCCATATAGTTTCGTTCTTTATCACAGAATTTCATATCGTGCAAGTTTTGTAAAATTCATTTATTCTGAATAGCTTCCTGTCTATTTTCTAACACTTCAGTTCGAGAACATTCCTTTTTGTTAGTAAACTTTCACTTCAATTTACTCGATCATATATTTCATTGATACTCTCTATTTTTTTTGAGTTTCTTTCTGATAAAAACTACTCTTATAACGCCACGTAGATCAGATACACAAACATTGTCTGCAGCTTTTACATTGAAATATATATATATATATATATATATATATATATATATATATATATATATATAGGATTTCTCCAGTAAAAACTATTTACGAATATTAAATAAACGATTCTAATATTTCTTAAATCAATTTTCAAGAAATTAAATAATAATTTATTCTCATTCTTTAAAAATATAATTTCAAGATATATTCACATTAACTATCTGAAAAATGTATTACTACTTGTTTGCTTGTTTGTGAAAGATATTTTTATATATTTTTCAGACACTTCCAGTTTAATATATGTTAAATGTTTAAGTATGCAATGAAAGTTGATAAACTTATAAATCTTATCAAGACAAGAAAATTAATTTAACACAAAAATTCTTTACGGATGAATATACGTTTTTTTTGAAACAAATTATAACATTTTGTATACTTTGTATATTTATACATGCGTAAATAAATAAATATATAAATATATATATATATATATATATATATATCTACTTTTTATACATTGTGAAATCTTGTGATGATTATTTGTACGATTATTTAAAACGAAATTATTTATTAGTAAAAAAAAATACATGACAACAGATATTGTTAAGGAAAATATTAAATACAAACTACATAGATCATTCAATATTCAAAATAGATCCGTAGAACAAGAGAATGAGCGTATGTCAAAAAAGTAGTTAATAGCAAACCAAGTATAGTTTACGATGAAAAAAAAGAAAATAATTCAATAGCACTGCGCGGAAAATATTTATACAATGGCGACAAAGTTTTGCTAGTGTGAGTGGATGCTTTCTTGTTTGCTTACTTGCTCCAACAGCAAACGACGTTTAAAATTTACAGTTGGTAAAACAAGATGGCAATGGAAATGTTGCCACCCATAAGATTTATTTGATGAAACTTCAGAACACACTCTTGGCCAAAATGTGTACAATACGATATACAATATATATATATATATATATATATATATATATATATATATATATATATATATATAGTAGCTACGCGATACGCTGGGGTCACGGGTTTGATTTCTGACTGTGAAAACTTTAATCTCTACACACACACATAACTGTTAGTATCGTATGTTTTTTTTGTTTTGTTTTGTGATATTTCGACCGTTTTCAAGTTGACGTCTTGAAATTGGATATATATACAACACACAATCGGTTTAGTTACAGTTATTTTTTCAAATAATATAAATACTATTAGAGTAAATTTTAAATGCAATAATATTATCTTTTGCGTAGATTTAAATTATCGTATAAAATGTACAATATGTTTTATTGGATTTTTCGATTCGTTTATTTATCTGACGAGAAAGCCACCGATACTTTTTACTGTATAAATATAAATTTATTTATTCGAAAGTAAAATAAATATTTTACGTGATATTATTTATACAATATTTATCATTGAAATATACAAATCGCAAACTTATATTTATTAAAGTCTTATAGATAATCTAATAATAATACAGTATTTCCAAAACTGAAATAAAATCGTTAAACATTGATCATCGACCTAACGTACTATTATTACGATTACTACGATTACTTTTTCAAAAAAGTCAGTTTTAAACTCTATACAAATTACTAAATTTAATGTAAATAAAACATATAAACATCTTAAATTAAAACAATAAATAGTTATCCCGTTTCTAAAACAAAAAACTGATAATTCTAAGGAATATTTTGAAAGAACCTATTAATTTAAAATTAACCTTCTTTGTTAACTTTTTTACTTTAGTTTTTCACTTTGTTATAAATAAAATCATCAAACAATATATAAACAAATTCACAAAAAAATAATAGTAACTTTGGAAAAATATACATCCAAAAAAATAAGATTGTACATTTGTCAATGAATAAAAATGCTTACTACATACTTTAATTTTCATTAGATTATGATAATTTACGATATTCATATTTTATAAGACTTATCTCCATACGATTTGAATTTCAAAACAAATATCGTTAAAGTAATGTTAAAAACATGAAAATATTTCAAAAGTCAATTCATTGTAAGTATATGAGTATATATTTATGTAAAAAATTAAGTATATATCTACATAAAATGGGTGCTAATGACAATAGTTTTCGACGCACCCTTAAACCCTAAATAACCAACCATCTATATAAAGTATTATTCATACTTTGTTATATATATATATATATATATGTATTGTATATATATATATATACCCTTTAGCTGAGTATTCATTTTTAAAACTATAAAATATACTAAAAGGAAAAAGTAGGATGAAGCTGAAGTAGAATGGAATAAAGTAATCCTAGACAGGAAATCTTCTAAGAAAAAAACCTACTCATTTACATAACGACATATAATATATTAAACCGAAATAGTAAACAAATTTAATGTAACACATCGCTCACCTGTGTTGCTGCATACGAATGCTGGCACCAACAGCCACCATAAACAGCTACAACCTCTTGTAGATAATTTTCTTGTTCGTACTGTGATGGTTGCATTTGTTGCCGTTGGAACGTTATCACTATAAATTTTCTTTTGTCCGACATCAATTCGTTCACCGGAAACAAACTGTTTTCCATTCCTATGACGAAATTGTCTACACGAAACGGCCATTTTATTTTGATTCGAGACGGCCATTTTGTTAATGTATACACACACGCGTACACTACAGTTACTGTATAAAAATAAAAAAGACAATTCGAATGATTTACATTGATAAAAGCCACGATGACATTTTTATATAAATTATTTGTTTATACTAGTTTTTTTTCGTAAATATATCAAATGTTCCCTATAATATTTATATTTTTCTTTTTATTGATATATGACGAACATTATGTGGAACTAAAAAACACACACAGTCATATTTGAAAGGTACCGAGTACCATATAGACGCACATTACAGAGTAAAATAAAAACGTATACGATAAAAATATATTAATCATTCGCTCTTAAACAGTTTGTGTTAAATATGCCTTTATGTTCACATCAATATTATCGTTTTCTAATGTCATCATTTCGAACTCGTTAGCACTGACATAAATCATTAGATTATTAATATCGTTCACAATCTTAACACTTTACTTCTATTTGTAATATTCACTTTTACCGGTCGTTCATTTCATTTGCTATGTTGGTACCACTGTCCAATAAGCACTGTTCAATTTTCAGTGTTGCAAACATTGATATATGGTTCTTAAAACTGTTCGTTTTCAAATTATTTGTCGTACTGAGGACTTCTATATGTTTTAATTATATTTATTCCTCTTACACGTATTTAAATACTGAAACATTAATAGAAACACATATATTTTAATATTTTCTTTAATAAGTTACATGTACATATAAACACCTTTTTATATTTTAATTGATTTTATAATGATTTTTTACCTTATATTTTTATATAATTAGTTTTTTTTACACTGATCTTCTTTATCTTCTAGTAATTATATTCCTTAATTGTAAAGGTATATTATTTTACGTGCACCTGAAACAAAAAAATCAAATTACAAACTGATCTCACCGATCAAAATCTATACAACTACATATTTTTTCATATATTTAAAAGAAATACATACAATAATATTTTGATAGACAATCTCTCGTATGTATGAAATATGTATGCAAGTAATTACAGTTATAATTCTGGACGCATTAAAATTCAATTAATTCAAATTAATTAATATTTAACACAGAATACATTAATTCGATATCAATTTAGCTGCACATCTGTGTGGTTATATAATAGGATTGTAGCATTTAAAAACAGCTTGTGTTGAATTTGAACGTGTAATATAGGTATTTATGTTTAATTATGAACTGATATCTATATTAACCCCAAGACATTCAAACGCATATTAATGAAGTAATTTATTTTTAGACGAATAAACATAATACACAGAGAAAATGTGTTTAGAGCTTTTAGAGATTTTCGTTTAAATTTTATTTTCATAATGTATAGATATTTATTAATTGGAAAAATGTATGAGGCAACAAAATCAAATTTTGAAAAGTTAATAAAATCTACTTTATAATTTAGTATATTATTATTATTCGGTATTATGAATAAAGCCTTATTGTACCCAAAGGAATTAGTACAGGTGACCTACGTATTATGATCTACGCCAAATATATTCAAATCGTTCGTTATAATGAATATCTAATAAAGAAACAAACTTTATTTAATAAAATATCCTATTTCTGTATCAAAGTACAACAAATTTCACATCCATAATATTTCTATGTAAAATACTTTGATAATATGAACATTTCAAATGTATTTTTTAAAATAATAACATAATATTAGATTTATTAAAATTTCAATTCGATTGTTGACTCAAAACATAAATACTTATTGATACTTCTTAAATTTTAATACATCTTAACATTTTCAATAATAGAAATTTGCATAAATTATTCCCAAAATCTGACATGCATTCGAGCAATTAGTTTCAGTCAATCTATTTTTAAAATCAAAATATTTTAGAAATTATTTATATATATATATATATATATATATATATATATATATATATATGCGTGTATGATAAAAGGATATAAATCTATGTCATGTATCTATAAATAAAAAATGTTCTAGCTCATATGCAAAATAAAAGCCGTTTTATTCGCTAGCATATAAAAAGGGAACAAATTATTTCCGAACTCAATTTTCATCATTCAAATAAAACACAATGAGCATAAAGCGGCGTTAAAACAAATTAAAATTAAATATAAATAAGGTTGTATTCTCGACTCATATCCCTATGTGCTGTTTTGTGAAAATTCGCATAGTAATCTTTCGTCGTGTTGCCGCCATGCAGACAGAAAAAGCTCATTGAACAAACGAACAGGGGTGTGTCTAAAATATTTGTCATTTAATGTTAATTGGATAGTACTAATTTGCTCAATTATTCTACATTTATCTTTCTATTAAGAAAATATAAATGAGAAATGAACGAATTAATTATTAAAAAAGTTTACAATGTTGAAATGAATGAGACAATTCACTTTTTACATTTTTCTTTCGATAAAATTAATATGTAAGATTAATTTTCAATCTTAATCAATTAAAAATATACGAGTCATTTAAACACTTATTCAATACTTTGCTTTGTAAAATTTATAGAGAGATTATTTATTATACATTATTTATTTTATTAAAAACTGTATCTTCATTTTATGGCATATTAATTAAACAATGTATCATAAACTATATATATATATATATATATATATATATATATATATATATATATATATATATATCACAATTACATTTGTATTCCTAATGAAATATGCTTTGTTATTGTACTATTGACATATTTAAAAAAAATGTATTTTTTATTTAGATAATTTTAAAACATTACGAAGATTACATTTTTGATTTAATTTTTAAAAGACAACAGTATTCAATGGAAGTTTTCTAAGACGTCCCTGACGAATACGCTAACGAATGATACACTCCACTCTAGCCCCAGCTCTGGCTTCGTGGTGAAATAACACGAACCGTCTAAAGAACGCGAAAATGAATGCCGTTTGTTAGTAGCGAACATTTCGCCTCTTAGATTACACACCGTCGTGAAGAAAAAAATAACTTCAAACGATTGAAAACAACAGAAGTGAGTCACGAATAAAATATTAAATTTAGTTCAAAGGTGGCTAACGTCTACAATTTAAGTAGGATTAGATAGATGTTGATTTTTATAAAACCAGAATAGAAAAACTAGAAGACCGGATAAATATTTTTTGCCGATAATAAAATACCTTCAAGATATTCTAAACAATAAGTTAATTGTTTGTGGTTTTCAATTATTATAAACCACTTTTAAGACCAATCTGAATACAAAATAAATGGTTTTTCCCAAAATTAATTCACTGGTAAATATTATTGATTGATTTTTTTTAAATAATTGTTAAACACTAATTAAAATGTTTACTATCAAACAACAATCTATTACAGCACTTATAAATTGATTTAGATATGGCGTTATGAATTCTCAACAGCATCAATTAAAATGCACTGAAAAAGACGATGGTTTTAATAATCGCTGCTTTTTATCAAATAATACCTACTTAAGCGACGAGTTCAAGTAAAAATTATTTAAAGAAATACTTCTAGAATTCTAATTGTGTGAGAAACACCAAGTGAAGAGGTTTTGCGCGGTTGGGGAGTGTAGTTTTTAAGTAGCTCCGTTAAAAAAGGAGGACATTTTAAATACGAGAGCTGAAGATATTTATTTATACACAAAGAAAATAATTTTTATTGCATGATATTTATTTCTTATTTTTTAATAAGCGAATTAAATGATTTTTTAGACAACATTTATAAAACATTCATAATAAAATATTTTATTTTATGTGAAAAATAAATTCTAATTGTTTGGAAGTATATTATTATATTTATTATCAGAGATATTAATTTAAGAAAGATGAATTGATTTTAAAGAGAATACTACGAATTAAAATGTAACATACTAAATTTCAATAAATTCACATTTTATTTATTTCTATTCACTACACATCATCGTTATTATGTATTTTAACAAGGATCCATATTTCCATAATTTTACATTAATTTAATAAATAAATTTATTACTATCGTTGTTTATTAATTTATTCCATAAAATGTAAATTTATATTATTGATTTGAATTGCTATTGACCATATATTTTATTCTTTTTTTAAATAAATAAAACTATCGAAGATAACAATTAAAATATGCAAATAGAATATAAATTTAAAACGAATATACAAAAAAAGTGTACATAAATTAAAATTTATAAATAAATCTATGAAAGCATACACAAGTAATATCTATAAAAAACAATTTTTTTCTTTTTAAAAAAAACGTCAAATCTGTAATCTCAATTATCCTGTAAACATGATTATCAAATAAAACGAAAACTTTTCGCATAAAATATATCAATGGTGAAACGTCTAAGGATTTTTTCTGTAGATTTCAACAATCAGTCAATTGATGTTCACAGAAAAAAGATAGATCGAATAGGCGAATGTGAAAGAGTGACAAAAGGACGATGAGTGAAACGATTGTAGAAAGATCTGGTAGAAAGGGGTAGCATTGCCGGGAGTCTTACAAGGACAACGGGTGGTCTTACATCAAATTGAACGATAACTCTCAATCGTTCACTCGTTAAGAGGCTTTTCTCATTTCCAATTTTATTTATATTTTAATCCCCTGTAATATTTCTTCTATATTCTTCACGTGTTTTATGTACATACATACATACATACATACATATATATATATATATATATATATATATATATATATATAAATTATTAAAGAGAAAACATGATGATTTATTCCTCAAAGAATTCAATTAAGGGCTATCGTGTTGATTTTTACATTCATAATAGCTTACAAAGTACAGAAAAATAATATCTTCCACATCATCTTTTAACGTTTTACAAAACAGAACTCTAGGATATGAAACTCATACTTCAGACAAACTCACGTACGACCTAAACATTATCACTTTATTTGTTCGAGTTTATTTTAGAACGTTTTATAACACAAAAGGTATTTTAGTTTTCTAGATACACAGTTGTCTTAATGAAATGTAATTTAACCCGAACAAGTTCGATTTCTTGCTACGCTAACATCGTAACTTACATCTACTATCTACAGGAATTAAACAGCTTCTAGACTTAGCAATCGACATAGACATATACTCAAATAAAAGCATATATTTAAATAATTACATATATATATATATATATATATATATATATATATATATATATATATATATATATATATATATATATATATATATATATATATATATTTGGTAAACTTATTAATGTAAAATAATGCAATGCAATAATTATAATCATTTTTCATTTTAATGTTTGCTATTTATAACTGGAAACGGTGTCATTATTTTAAGTAAATTTATCGATTTTCCTATTACAGTTGCCTTTAAAACGATAATCAGCTGAAATTATCATTTCAGTAGTCCTGCTGCTATCTCAATAAATTGAAATGATTACAATACTTTATCTTTTTAATACGCTTCCCCTTTTCTATATAATCGGAACGCAACTTTACCTCTTTCATTGTTTATTTTCAATGTACAAGTTCTTTATTAAAATACAAATTTCTCTTGAATATCTTATTCGCAATTCTCTCTTGTTCTCTCTCTCTTTCTCTCTCTCTCTATATACTAATATTAACTTCAAAACGTAATGTTTGTTGTATATTGTAAATCACAATAGCAAAGAAATTTAATTAATATTTTTTTTGATTATTAAATTGTTTAAAAATTACAAAAACAAATCAATGTTTAAAATGAAAATACTGATTAATAAAATAGTATTAATGAATATATTAAAATATCATATATAGAGAAGTAGACGAGAAATGTTCTCGATAGAAATAGGAAGGGAATCTACTAAAGGAATGTTGTTTATATGTCTTGTTGTTAAAACGTCTTGTGATTATGTGTACACAGTTTCATGACAATATCTAGTGGTTCGTTTCAAGCAGATCATTGTGTGTAACCATGCATAGTAAACTTTCAGTGAGCAAAGTTATTTGAAAATCAATTATTGGATCTTCAACTTTATTAATAATCATTTGTATTTTTTTTTTGACAAATCTTAAAAGTACTAGAAATGAAAACAAAATAAAGAAGAAGTTAAAGACGATATAAATCTTAAATAAAAGCGTATATTTAATTATATATATATATATATATCTTTATATGGCTAGAACTGGAATTCGATAAAAATCGAAATCAAATGTTGACCAAATAGAAAAACCAACTCGTGAGCAATGAAACTGATGAGTCGTGATCAGTAAATGTGAACAACTAGAGACTAATAAAGTGTATAATCAATGAAGCATGAAAGTCATGATTTCTGGTTAATAATAAAACAGCTTTACTTCTGCTATGTATTTAACTGAATATCTTCTATATCTAATCTACTTGAGTTCAAGTTTTCTTACGATAAAATACAGTATCAATTTCTATACATCAAATGAAAAGCAACATATGAATACTTCACAGTATTCAATGAGAGTAATCTGTCGAAATTTATCACTGTTTTGTATACACATAATCAGTTCATATTAAGTTATAACATATAAGTTATAAATAAAGACGCTTCCTTTTGAAAATCTCCTTTTTACTTATTATACTGAGAACGTGTTAACCCTTCACGTGTACTGACATACATATATAATTATTCCATAAAATAATACCCATATATAAGTATAATCAGTCATCGAAGAAACAGCACTGTTTATACAATTAATGTAAGGTTAGTCTAGCTGATAATTTAATTTCAACATGTATCTTTATATACCACACATGAAAAATATTCTGATTATCAGTAAATAGTCATCTAATAATTATTACCTCTTTTACAATTTTAAATACTTTTAAATGAGTTTTGAAGACAGACCCCTTAACAAAGAATAAATATATATCTCGGTATATAGTTTATAAGTCAACGTTCCGCTGACGTATCAATTACTGGTGAAAAGATATACCAAAAACATATTATAAGGTAATAAATTCAATTAGAACGTGTACGATGTTTGAAAATTGTAAATAATCTCAATATTTATACGGCTTATAATTAAATATAAATTGAGTGTTCTGCCAAGTTATTACACGTAGTTTTATAATGAATATCAATTTGTGAACGTGCAAAATACAAATTTAAACATGTCTTATATTCAACCATTCAAATACAACTTTCAAACAGCTTTAGGTTCAAACGATTTTATCATAAAAGCGTTACAAAATTATCAAACGATGCTTTATAATAGTTTTACGTACTGGAAATGGAATGTCTCATTTATCTACTGATGTATTGGAAAATACCAATAAAATTCATATATTTTACAACTTGTACAAAAGAACGTTTTAATAAAACGACATATATATATATATATATATATATGTCTGCAACAGCCTCTGTCAATCCACTGCTGGATAAAGGCCTCTTCCATGATTTCCACTTTGTGCGATTGAATGCTTTTATATATGTATATATATAAATATACATATATATATATATAAGATAGAGAGAGATAGATAGATAGATAAATATCCATACCTTGTATAAATGTCAAACAGATATATTTTTTGCACAGAAATCATTATATGAATTGAAAAACATTTACAAATCAATATAACTGTAATCACTTAAATGTCTAAAAGCATTTTTTTTGTTTTTAAATCACAAATTTTTGGTATGATGCACACAAATGTTCTAGAACAAATGAACTAATAAATAACAAGCGTACCGGTACAGAAACTCGAAGCAAACTAAGCCTACTACATACATGTATAAGGTACATAGAATTAAACTTATATAATAAACTCTGTGGTTAATAAATGTTACTAAATTTTTGATAGAAATAATAAAGTTCTAGTAAACATCGTTAATAAAATTTTTATGTTATGTGCTATATGTTTGTAGAATCCAAAAATTATACAACATTTTAATAATTTAAATTACATACAATCCGTAATGTATTCAAGACATTAATTTATCATTCATTTTAATTCACAGAGAATATATAAAACATATTAAAGTCATATTTTTTTAAAAATAATAAATAAATATATATATATATATATATATATATATATTATGCACTAATAACTTATAGAGACATAATAATTATAATATATAAAACTAATACATTATAATGAAATCTATAATTTCTAAACAATGAGTTTCAAAAAATACTCATCAAAACGTCGAACCGCATTCCATAGAAAATATTAATGACTTGTTTATCATATTCCTATAATGTTCTCTCTGGTCATGTACTTTCCAAATAACTCATTACCCACAGGACACTTTAGTATACAAAGGTTTGAAAATCCAAATAAACTAACAATTGAGATATCTGAACTTATAACGACAATTAGTTATAAAAGCATATTATACTATTGTTGTTCTTGAAATTTTGTTTACAAATATTTTTTTTATTAAATCTCTGTCACGAATATTATATATATATATATATATATATATATATATATATATATATATATATATATATATATGTATATATATATATACAAAAACCCAGTATTTTATTGAATCAAACAAAGCATAATAAAATAAGAAATATATTCTCAACTAAAAACAAGTTCGAAAGCTAAAACTAAAAACTTTCGTTTCTCCTACTTATTTAAAAGGATTTGTTGCGAAACTTTTTTTACAACATTAACAATCTTATTGAGTTCGAGATGCACAGTTTTTAATTCTTAATGAACACCATTCGAGTTGAGTACAAGTCATTAATTTTAGCCGACGATCACCACAATTCGAATGGCTATCTCTCCAACAATCTTGAAAGAATCTCGTTGTTCTTACACGTTTCCTAAATAATGAATTATTTGTTGGAAATAAAATAGTAATACATAAATAATTAGTTTTGTTTCTAATATATATATATATATATATATATATATATATATATATATATATTTATATATTTATACGTGGGTATATTGTACGAATGATAATAAATAAATAAATGTTCATAACAGCATATAAATATTATTTTAACTTTCAAACTTTAATTAATATAATAAAATAAATTTACGGTCAAATATTTATAAGTTAATTTTATCTGTATATAAAAAACATTTTATATGTTGTTCAGTCTACTGAAATTAAATTTAATATATGTAAATAATTTCTAACATGCGTCTTGAATCCATATGTCGTGAATAATTAGAATGAAAATAAATTGACGTGGAAAGGAATGGGAATTAATTAATCTGTTACATTCGTGTAAATATATTATTTTATTTACACGTATGAATATACATATATAAATATATATTCATATATATATATATATATATATATATATATATATATATATATATATATATATATATATATATATATATATATATACATATGTGTGTGTGAATGCGGTTGTTTGTCGTGTGTTCAACAAGAAATAAATTCATTGTAAAGGCAATATGTACATATGTCTCATATACATATATTTATGTACACAATAATTTAATGAAACTAAATCGTTAAATGAAAATATCCAACGATATTCACACTTTTTTATTGCAGAAAAAATAGTATATATATATATATATATATATATATATATATATATATATATGTATATTATGAGTGCAAACGTGTTACTAAGTTCATTATCCAGATGTACGGTCGGTGTTGCACGTTGGCAACATTGCAAATGTTGACAAAAGAGCATTAATCACGCGTGAAGTGGACTTGCTTAACAAGCATTATGGTGATATACGGGTTACAGATTTTGACGTTCGTACAGATTTAATGAACATGATTTTATGTGGTGTGTTTGTGCAATTTTTCCAATATACACCATGCCATTTTTCACTAATTTATTCATATATATATATATATATATATATTAATAGGACCTAATGAATTCCAAACTATTATAATCAGTTTTCAATATACGAGTCCAATAGTTACAATAAATTTCTTCAGTTAATTTGCATAAAAATATGAATTTTTCAATAAACATAAAATATTATTGAAATTATATTGAAAACAATGCCTATAATAATGAATTAAATATTTTATTTGCTGGACTTAACACAAAAATAATTGTTTTGAACCACAAATCTAAGATATTTTCATTTAACTGGATGTTAAATAAAGTGGTAAATTCATAAAATAAGCAATTTCTTCCCTTTTCATTCAACTCATGTTCAATGTATAAAAATAAACTTAATAACGTAATAGCTTTTAAAAACGATTCTCAATCACGTCATTACTTGTACAGTAATATATTGAACCATTACCAGAATAAAGCAAGACGTACAAATAAAAAGACTGAATGGAATTTAAATCTAATGAACGTAACAATGGAGGGATTGTAAACATCGTTGGTGATACACTTAAAACGTACAACCAATTGTCGAAAAGAGCGCACGACATGTCCAAACAAAGAACCCTAATATAATAATGGTTATTGAACGAAAAGTTTCATATTATATATTTCCGGGTGAAATATCCAAATAGTAGATTGTGAAATCTATAATTAGCTTTTTTGAAAGGAAGTCACGTCTACTCCAATACCTCAATCTACTCTAAATATATTCACAGCAAACTATGTGGGTCATTTATTATTTTCTAATAGGTTGGTAGAAAAATAATTATGGTTTATGGCCTTCAAATACATATAAATTTTGTAATTTAAGTGGTGCAGAACTGTTGGATGACTAACGCCTGACTGTTGTGCAAGTTTTCGAGTTATTGTGGATGGTTCTGATGCAACTAACACCTTCTGCTGGTCGTTAAACTGAAGAAGGACGCCCACAACCTTTTCTTCATCTTTAAGACTCTTGTCATCATCAGGTAATTTTTGGAACCACCATTGTACCGTACTTTCTTTAACAATACCCACACCAAAAGCATCGTTTAGTTTACGAGCAGTTTCTATTACTTCACCACCCGTTTTAAACACATACAAAAAATTGCTCTTATTTGATTCTTTTTCATCTTTAATATAATAGCCCAATTTGAAGCAAAATAAATAATAAAAACAATGTCGATGTTACCAAAACACAGACCAAAAAAATTTACTTTACAATGATATTAATATAAACATGCAGAAATGATTCTTCCATTGAAAAAAATAAAATCAGAATTCAGAAAACAAAAACCACAATTATTTTCCTACCAAACTAATAATTGTTAAATAAGGTACATATATATTTTTCAAATAAGTCTTTGGTAATGTTTTAAATAGTTTATAATAATAGCCATAAAGATACTTTGACATTAGTGTAAACAGAAATAGAAATACAATAATACACTTTATTAATAGTTTATAAGAAGTAACAACTATGAAATAATATATTATATTATTTAAAGAGATTTAAATACAGTATAAAAAATTATATATATATATAAGAAATGTAATAAAAACAGCATGGTAGATAAATAAAAAATCAGAAACAAAATATTATTCATATGAAAGATTTTCATTTTTGTTTGTGACCAGAGGGCGAATGGTAGTTGGTTGAACAAAAATTTAAGGGTATATTATACTAGAATTTAATCTTGACTGATATTGTAAATAAAATCCAATCGTTTCGAGCAAAATATTTTTCATCAATATATCAATAACTTATAACCTAACAATTCAACAAATTTTACGAAATTTTAAATAATTTTATTGAATTTTTATCTTAAATATATAATCAATAATAATAAAAATGTAAATGTATATCTATTATACACACAGATATATATAATATATTATATATATATATATATATATATATATATATATATATATATATATATATCGAATACTCTTTTATTTTGTCTAAAATATCTTAAAGAAAAATAAACAAACATGGAAAAGTTTTTTTTAGTTTGGTTTGTAAAAGCTTATATATTGTAAGTACATATATATGTATATATATATATATGTATATATATATATATATATATATGTGTGTGTGTGTGTGTGTGTATCTGTATGTAGATAGGTAGATAAGTATATATAGAAATGTAAAAATAGACTTATATTATTTCATATATTCAAATGTAAAAAATGCGAAAAATAAATAAATGAAAGGAAACGACCATATTTTTAAAAAGTTATTATTGCAAATAAAATTTTCAAATAAGCGTGTCAAGCAGAACGTCAAAACGTTCTCCGTAACATTTTCAGTTGACTATAAAACACAAAATCGGAAACGAAATGTTAATTCACGAAAAGTACATTACGTACATTTCCTGACAACGTACCTCTTGAAATAACCCATTCACCATTTATATGATAATATTTAATAATTAATTTTGAAACATAGTAATACGTTAATATTTGCTGTATTACAATTTTATTATGACTCTCAAACTTTCTTTTGAATTTATTTTCTACAAAATGTGTTATTCAAAAACAAATGTTCAGTTTAAAGTATTTTTTTTATAAATACATAGTTTAGATGTATGTTTAATATACAAGAATTTGAAGTAAATGAATATTTTTTTACAAAATACATATCTGACTCATTTTTATAATACACAAATTAATGTTCAACTTGTATTATTATTTTTTTAAATTCTAGAACAAAAAATATAATTTCACAGTATATTAGAAATTAATTATAGCCATTAGGATTTATTAATTTATTCTGTATTCAGCAGACAGATGAAAACATAATCAAAACGACAATAATATGCCAATAATCTTAAAAGTATTCATTAAGTAAATGAAAACAAAGATCGCTAAAGCATTTCAAATATGTTGATTAATAACTGTCAAGAATAATTGGTATTAAACTCGCAGTGTTTATTATTGAATGCTTTTATTGCATTCACAATTCAATTCGCGTCTAATATACAATTATCGTAATAATCTACTAACACAATTTGTCCCACTAGAAAATGTAAGATATTTATTAAGAAAATGAAATGTATATATATATATATATATAGTTTTAAATACATGAGCATTTTTGTCTAATTACCAATAATATCAGTTAAAAAATGTTATAACAATTTTATTACTTTTTAATTAAAAGTTATAGCATAATTAACAAAAATTAAGAGATTATTATTTATATAGTGTAACGTTTATTGTTGTTATCATCAGCATGACGAGATTTTAAAAATAAATATATATATATATATATATATATATATATATATATATATATATATATATATATGTCTGTGTATATAATAAAATGTTTGAACATGAAAGAAAGTTGAACAGCGAGTAAATTTTCTTCAGATGAAAATTAAATAAACGCATGTCCCGTTTATTCCATTAGAATGACGCCACAATATTTCAATTGGATTTTGTGTCGTTAGTTCGAAATCCAATCGGAACGGGGTTTGAACTTACGCTACTCCAGATGTTTGCATTAGATATCGATTCAAACATTCACTCTTTCGTCTGAGTTCTATATGTACACTCAGTAATTTGATGTTTTGGAAATTCGTCGTTGTTTTTAAATAGCCCATACAAATTAAGTGTTATTTATTTTATTGCGATTAGGCGAACACGAGAAAATTATTTTACGAGTGAAATAAACGTGATTAAAACGAACGAAGCTATAAGTAAATTTCATTGTATTTCTTTACGTTCAATTATCGTCACTTGGCAAACTGTTACTAAATCAGAACAATTTTCTTATATTTATTTAATTTATATATATATATATATATATATATATATATATATATATATATATATATACATATATATATATATATATATATATATATATATATATATATATATATATATATATATATATATAAATAATATTAAAATACAAATGAATGATATATGAGTCTATATGTTAATAAATTAACAATTTTAAATTAATAAAAGAATAAAAGAATGAAATATCTAAAGAATAAAATATCTAAAAATAAACCATTCGAATCTCGGCAGAATATAAACATTTATAAACAATTGACAACAGTATATTGGTCGAAAATAGGAAACAGCAAACCTTGTGCATTGTATTGAAACCAAACAATGTTATTGCCGTGAGAATTGCCGGTTCTGTCTTTGGTTCATTGAATTCATTCGAGACAGGATAAACGAATCGGACAAGCTGTTCTTTTCAGTTGAGACACAGTTTCATCTGAGTGGATACGTCAATAGTCAGAACGGCTCTGAATTCAAAGTGCGGACAATCCACACGCCATCCATAAAAATACTATTGCATTCGATGAAAAACATAGTGCTATGATGGTGGTGCTGGGGATATTGCTGCGCGCTATCGCGTCGACGAATAATTGAACCACTATTTTTAGAGGACGTCACCAATTCAGAATGATATCAGGATATTTTGATGCAGTTTATTTCTTGCCAATGGCTTTCAACGGGGTGCGTTTAAATTGGATCATTATATATATATATATATATATATATATATATATATATGTATATATATATATATATATATATATATATATATACATATATATCTTAATTTACAACGCTCATAATAAGGAAGTTACATAGTATATTAACTAGTAAAACTCTATTAAAGTTATTCGACATTGTATATAAGATACTTTAACTTCCGTTTATTCTTATTTTATATATATATATATATATACTAGGGGGCTTTGCCCCCTGCTCACTCCACTCACCAACCTCCGGGCTCGATGCACTCGGCCACTTCTAAATTATAAGCATGTCATGTAACCGAATGAAACAACATACATATTTGGATATCATAGAAGTCTCATAGAAGTATCATAGAAGTCTATCCACGTCTCAAATAAATAAGTGGACGTCATAGATTATATATATATATATATAGTATATAAATTAGTATGTCTACATAAACAATCTTGTAGATAGATTATTGCAACGTATTATTATATACATGAAATAAACATATTTGAGTACCATAGAAACCTCATTGTCATGAATAAATAAGTCGTGGATAATTTTGATTATATATATATATATATATATATATACATTGTTAATATGGAATAAATACAAAAATATGTTATTGAAATTAAAAGAAACATTATATTTCTTAAAATATTTCAAACAATGAGAAACATACCTAAACATATTTAATTGTTAACGAAATTTACAATTTAAATATTCTCAAAAAACTAAAGTATTTTTCTGAAAGATCCGAGTATTTTTTAAGTAAGAAATGTCTCTATACATACGCATATTATATATATATATATATATATATATATATATATATACATATAAAGGTTAAAACATTGATATACATGCCTGCATACACATCATATACAAGGTATGTTACAGAAAGGGCCACAAATTATAGAATGTCCATGCAAAAGCACAGTATTATTTTTAGCTCGTACAGCGAATACATGATGACGTCCCGCGTGAAATATTGAAACCGTTCTGGTACGGTTCATGCTTGCGAATGAATCAGCCACGTGAATCCAAGTCAACCGGCAGAGCTAGCCAGCCAGCCAGCTATCCACCGCGAAAATGCCCACCCCTGAGAAAACCTCCCTTAAAAAGCTCACCGAATACTCCGGTACCCTCGTACCCGTTCCGAAACATTCAACGTTTGTAACCCACTAGTCTCACTCCTTCAGCCGACCCCCAACAATCACCATTCACCGACGACTTCTACAAAATACATGATATAGTTGTATTCAGTATGTATATTCAGTTTCAATATATATATATATATATATATATATATATATATATATATATATATATATATATCTTAGATATTATTTTGGAATTCGTTTTTGTTTAATACACTTCATTGTTTAAGTCATCTCGGGATTTGAGAAAACTGTTAAATAATACTTCATAAACAATCATATTTTTTTAATTCGCAGTTTCATAAATCATGAAATAATATATAATTCTGTGTCATTTATAATCATATATTTATTAACCCCTTAACTAAGTATGACGAAATATTTAGTAGTAGCCACATGTACTACGTCTAGTTGCTTTGCACTTTTGTATTTGAAAAAAATAACTGTTGCTCGTTTAATATATTTTATTAAAATGTTTTTCATTTTTTAATTTTTTATTCCCTTTTCGTACTTAAAACTCAATATAATAACATGCCATTGCAAAGAAAAAACTCCCCACTGTCAAACGAGTTATTTTTACACGAATAAAAATTAATTTCTCTGTTAAGAGATTAAAATATTAACTAAATTATTAAAATCATAGCCTATTTTTATAGCAAAAAATAACTAATAATAAATAGATAATATAATTTATTAAGTATTTATTTTACACATCAAAGAAGTAAGATTGAATATAATCGATGAGAAATTATTTAAAAAATCAATAGAAATGTTTTTAAAAAACGTGTATAATTACTCAAGTTTGTAAATGACAGAAGAAATTACAGTCTACATCCAATCTTTATGATCTCAGCATAGTATCATTTCAGTACCTTTAATACACCTTTCAAGGTAAATATTTTCTAATAATAAAAGATGATATGAAAAGTAATAAGCATTTTCAAAGGACTAAAAATTATATTTTCTTTTATCAAAATATATTAATATTTAAATACATGTTCTTTATATCTCGTTGGAACATAATACTGGTTTACATAAAAAGTATTATTGGTATACGATTTATTTATAAATTATATGAAACTGTAAATATGTACAACTATATATTTTTAACATTAATATATTTAAATAATATGTAAAAATATTGATTATAAAATTATATTTTATTTAGTCATTATTTAAATGACGATTTATATATATATATATATGAGTACAAATTAAAAAAAGATTTTTACGATGCGAATAATTGTGAAAATAAATAAAAAGAAAAGATCAAAAAAGCGAAACCGAACTGACAACACAGTAGGACAATATCAAACCATTGTCATTAAATACTGGTGAAAAGAATATACCTTTAAAAAGAAAATTGAAAAAGTGAAGACATTAAGAAGGTATATTTCTTAACTTTGATTTATGTACAACAAACAACAGTGGGTATCTTTGAAAAGATTTATAAAAAGTTGTTTTCTTTTTGTAAATTACGTCCTGAAGTAAATATAAATATTTTTAACTCCAAAAATAAATATATATACCTATTCTACGAATATATAAAAAGTATTATTATTTAAAAAAATATTTTTAATACAATACAAAAAGATATCTACCTACTAAACAAATTTCGACAATAAACCAAAGAGCTGTAACTCAATGACACATTGATTTATACTTATGTTCTTGTATTTCAATAAATCATGAACGAAGATTTCACCTCAAAAACCACTAATGTTTTTAGGACATTCTAATATTTTCATTGATTTATTGTTCTGCGTCATCTTGCTTATATTCTATACTGTTACGAGGATTGTGTTTCTTTGAAAAGGTTCTATTTTATTCCTTTCTCTTTCACTATATTTATTACATTACTACGTTTCTATTTATCTTATGGAAAAATATGTTTTTCTCGACTGCTTATAATTATGTTAGAAATAAGGATTTTATTTTAATTTTCTGAATTAATTGAGTATGTTAATGAGAGCAATGAAAAATATATTTATGTTAACAGACAATTAAGATTACTAAAAAATTCAATGATTAAATATAAATGAATACATTTATTCATTTCGAAAACAACTAATGAGTTTCAATCATGACGTTTTGAAAATAAGTGAAACAAAAAAAATTAGATATTACATAACTATATTTTTTTAATAACGTAAGTTTAATTAATTATATGGTTTTTTCTTTTCGCTATAGTTGTTGTGTCCAATAAAACCGAATACAGTTTGTAAATAAATAAAAAATTAAAGATGAACTTAATTTATAACGTAATTAAAAATACCATCAACTGAATAATGAACAGAAAAAAAATTCATATCATTTCATATCACAACTAAAATGCAAACATTAAAAATATTGAATGTAATTTCATCATTTATAATTATTAGAATCAAATTCTTTTATATTCTTGTCAAACTTATACAATTTACTACATGCATTCTTAATTCGTTAACTAAATAAAATAATTAACTTAATTTAATTTAATTAAAGCTTAGAAAAGTTTTGATAAAAATACAAATTTTATTATATTTTTTAAATCTAAAAAGTTTCATTCTTAATTTTAAATGTAATAAAAAACAAAAATTTAATTACATTTATGTATATATATATATATATATATATATATATATATACATGCGTGTGTGTGTTACTAAAAATAGACAAATAGGTTTTTCGTTTTAAACAAACATTGAGAATGAAAATTGATTTAATTTCAACAAATTTAATAAAGACATTATATTTGAAAAATATTGCAATTATTTCTCATATCGTACACAGTTTGTAATTTTCAAAAATAAAACGCAAACAGTTAGTTGATTTATTTAATAGTTTGATCAAATATCAAGTAAAATTCATTTAAAACTCGCTACAATGAAATGTGTCAATGTAAATTCGATAAAATTCCTATCAATTATCTCAGAATCACATTTATTTACATTTATTGTTAATAAATGCGACTCTTAGTTTATATCATTCCTTGTATCTGTAGTTTAATGTATATTTTTAAAGAATATTTAGTTAAGTTTCAAGTTTATTAAATTTCCGGTAATAGTTAATGCTTATGTATTTTTTAAGTTTTGAATTTCGTTCACCTAACAAAGTATTTTTTCAATATACTAATTTTATATTATATGTATAAATTATATTAACTGTTATACATTTAATTTTTAAAGGACAGTGAAGAATAAATTTTCTAAATGATATATGTATAATAACACTCATAGTAATATATAAAAAACCTTAAGATATATTATTTTAAAAAAATATTTTTGCAATCAGTTCGTTAATACAGCTACTACTATTACATTGTTTAAATGAGATAGATGAAACCATATATTTTAATTTAAAAATCTCTCGGCATTGTGTACTTGCAAAATATGCTTATAATTAGAATAATATTCGAAATGAAAAATGAAACAAATTACACAATGAACTAAACACCTTAAAAATATTTAATGAGAAACTTAATAAAAGTTCTACAAAATGTTACTTTAACGTTACCTTTTCATACTAAATGGTGAAAATATAAATTATTAAACAACAATACTGTACAATTCCGTATATATACGACTTTACTGCATACTAGCATTTTAGCCACACTGGTAGCATCGCGTCGTCGAACGTTAGTAACAGCTCAAACCATCTACCACTACATACTACCGGCTACCCACTACGAACTACCCCTAAGCGGGGGGCGTAACGTAATGCGTGATTGCCAGCGAGCATGGCAAATATACAGTCATACAGTATAAACGCGTAGAAAGGTTTTGGTGGTTACATATAAATCAAATGACTCCAACACGGGTGTTTATTACACCCTACCACTACTCACGTTCCTATGGTTCAATGGGAGTTATGAGAAGGCTCTCATTGTAGTGTGAGAAATGTGGTGGGGCCATATAGACTACCTTCCTAATTCCTCATTTTCGAAACCACACCCGCAATTACATTTAACACTGTATGCAGCACATGCATGTATATATAAATTTATCATATATACTTATATATATATATATATATATATATATATATATATATATATATATATATATATATATATATAGTGCGTATGTGAGCACTTGCTACACTGCCACAAAATGAAATATATCTTTATTCACATACATATATCAACAGTAGGAAATTACATAAACAGATATAAAAAAAGAATAATGAAAGATTTCTGATTAAAATTCCGCGTGCTTAAACATACATTTTGTGACAAAAAGAAATGCTTCTAAAATATAGTAATATTAACTAAATCAATTCTTTTTAAAAAAAGTCAAAAAATAAGCATTTTATTAATAATAAACTGTAGTTAATTTTTGGTATCAAATTTATGTTACTTGTAAAACAATAAACTAATGAAACTAGAAAAGCCTCTTTCCAATATTGAAATTATTTTAGTTTTTACATATTTATGCACAACATCACATACAATAATTATACAAAAACATACTATTAATTTTATTCAATCTTAATGACTAATTTTGTGTGACTAAACAATAATCAAATTTCCTATTAAAAATGCTATAATTATAAGAATATTACCCGGACTATTTAAATAAAATAATCATAAATCAGTACAACTCACATATTCGCACCATACGAAAGAAAATAAAAATACTTGCGTGAAAATAATCTCATTACATCTGAACTATATTTATATATAAAAGAACATTTTCGTTGCCGTATCGTGCTCTATATATTTATCATACTGTACTCAAACAATATACAAAAATTTCCATAAAAATTCACTGAAAAATGTTTTCAGCAAACTATATAATTTATTATTTATATATATATATATATATATATATATATATATATATATATATATATATATATATATTCTACGTAAAATTATAAATGAACTACTTGTACAACTTATTAGTAGATAACTAATAATTATTTTGCTTTGTTTAAATGAAAATTTTGATATCATCATTTGAGCTAGCAAATATCCGATAAAATAAAATAAATTAACTAATTAACAGTATCTGAAATTAATTTCTGGTGTGTATTCTTCATCATAATATTAAATTAGAATATCCACATTAAAAAAAATATAGTTAAATTATTTAATACATATTTATTTTCAGTATAATCTGAAGAATGTGAAAAAATATGAAAAAAGTTCAATAGAAATGAAAAAAACTAACGAAAATAAATTAATTAATCATTTATGTATTTGAAATAAATATTTTACATTACTCGAGATATTAATTTAATATCATTTTGAACTTTTATTGAACAAAACTGTATTTACACTTATAAAATATTTCTTATAAAGAATTTTAATAGAATTACTGAACTGACATATTATAAATGAAAATAACGAAGTCAACCTCTAATACAATTGTAATTAATAGAATACACACACACACATATATATATATATATATATATATATATATATATATATATACATATATATATATGTATGTATGTATGTATTTCTGTGAATTCATGTCACATTGTAATGGAGATGGTACTGATTTAACCCTTCCAACTTATCTGATTGAAAGGGTGACTTATCTGATAGTGTTGTTTGAATTTTTTAAAAAGCTTGCAAAGTAAATAATTTAAAAGCAACGTAATCAATGTTAGTCACGATGAAATTTCTTCAAAGTAATATTTTTGTTAATACTGATATTATCAATGTTTATTATTTATTACTTGTTAAACTATATTACAATAAATGAGATATTTATTTAGATTATTTTGTCTCGAGGTTGAGTAACACTTTTTTTCAAATATACAATGAGATATTAATGATAATCGTTTTATTTAAGCGTTTAAACTATAGATATGGACTAATAAATAACGTTAATACTGGAAAATATCGATTATAATCTTACTACTAATTATTGGTGCATATAGGAATAAATCGCATTTATAGTAAATTTGTTTCATAAATAATTTCATTAATTAACAACTAAGGTATTTTCAGAAAAATTTGACAAAGAAACTCTGCAGTATTCTTATAAAGGATATATATATATATATATATATATATATATATGTATATATGTATATATATACATATTATAAAATATTTATAAGATAAATTATTTAAATATGTAAAAATTTTATTTTTCAAAATCAAATTAATATTTCTAAAAATTATTAAATGGAATATTTTTCGCTAAAAAATCGCTTGTAGTTAAAAAAATATACAACTTAAAAAAATATATTTATTCTAAGTAAATGTCATCACAATAAACAATTTAAACTACTCGTATGCAAAGATTTTTCCATCAAAAACCAAATAGAATACTTTTGAACATTATATTCATATAACAAGTGTGTAAACCCTCTTTTAAAACTTATTCTTTTCTTATATATTTAGTAAAGAAATCTTTTACCTAGAAAATACATTAGTTTTGTCATCGAACGCACATTAATTATTCAAAAATAAAAACTCGCACTATGATTTTCAGAACAGTTAGTATTTTTACATCCACTATATAAATATTTACTTTTGTTCTCACTTTATTTCCAGCAAAATGAAATAACTGATTATATTTCCTGTCTGCGTAATAAATCCTAAATAAATATGTTATAATTACTTATATATGTATATAAATATTTCATTAAAATAAATGAAATATAAACAAACAGAAAACAAACTCAAATCCATAAACTGTCAAAAGTTGAAAATAATTAAACACAAAAACTCAAACAATTGTTGAAATAAATTTAAAAAAACCTACACATATGAGAATAAAGCATACATTCTGTATATTTATTAAAACGCAAATCACATGATGCAATTAAAAAAAATTAAATAACCATTTTATGTAAAATAATACGAGATATATTTTATATTTTAAATAATACTTTTACTTAATATTAACACGTCTACTTTTTATTTCACATTATGTCAAACATAAGTGAAAAGATATATATATATATATATATATATATATATTGATATTTGCAAAATAACGAAAACAAATGGAGATGGAAACAACAGAGTAACAAAAAATACGTCGATAATATTCTATTTTGCCCATTCAAAATATAAATATGATTTCTTAGTATTTTGACATCCATTTTCATTCCTCATTTAATGTATGTATATATATATATATATATATATATATATATATATATATATATAAACATACAGGAATATATTTATAAAAACATGATATATGAATATAAAACTCAATATGTTCAGATTTTGTGCTATTTCCTAACTCTTAGCACATTTTTACAAGGTGAACGATATTGTATTTGAACTACCTCGAAGATTGGATGAAAGCCCATTGGGACTTGAAACCACCGAACTGAAAACAAACGGACAAACTAAATAGGGCAGAAACTATAACACTTATTCACCTGGACATGACTAAAAATAGATCAATGTTCTATATCCATGTATAAAATAAAATAAAATCTTGTGTAAAAAAATAGTATCATACTGATTCAAAAAATAAATATTTATACATAAATATTGTGAAATTACAATATAATAGATTTTAAAAAAAATTAAAAATATCAAACAAATGTATAGCCAGTGACAACTATTATAAAAACAATTTGAAATAATAATAATTTTAATGAATTAACAACAAATTAAATATTCAACTATATAAAATTTCTAATTACTCAAAATAATTGAAATTACACAAACCCTTGTTTCCAAAAGACTTTCAATACAACATAAACATTTTATTTAGTAAAATAATAGTGTAAATATATATATATATATATGTGTGTGTGTGTATATTGCCAAACTTATCATGTTTGTTATAATTTAAATAATTAATAAATTAATTCAAGTTAAAATTTTAATCGATAAATTTATAATATATTTGTATATCTAATAAAGACTAGATTTTAGAAATGAAACTATTGTTCTTACCTACAATCAATATATACCCACAGGTAATACACACACACACACACACACACACACACATATATATATATATATATATATATATATATATATATATATATATATATATATATATATATGAATGCGTATATGTATATATTATAAACAAGGAGAATTTTTGTAATAAGACGTTTCCCTCTGACAAACAATTATACGTATTAAATAACTTTTTAAAGTGGAAGTGAGATAGATAAATGCCTACAGCTAATCAAGCTATAGAGTGTATCCTAGTGGAGAATTATTAAATTGGAACCGTTCGCATATTTACCTACATCGACCGTATTAATTTATGTGACAAAATTAGTTTAAATCATTTACACGTAAACCATCTAGTTTAATTTCGTAGAACTACCAAGTGATGATTACAAAAGATGATAATTTCAATCCGTTTTTGAATGGTTTACATCTACAAACATATCAAACAGTATTTGTAAAAAATATATTGTGATAAGTATAACAAAATTTATACGAATAAATAAACATTTATTAAATATAATTTTGATAATTTGTATAGATTATAATCATGTCTCACACAAATAAATATTATATGCACTGATAACTTTAATCTCGTAAATGTTCTCATGTTAAGAAGTCATTCAAATATATATATATATATATATATATATATATATATATATATATATATATATATATATATATATAATATAGTTTTATTCATATTTAAAAGACTTGCATTTTTAAACAAATAAAAAAATCAATTTCTTTCAAAAATCATCGACAAAAAATTCGAAATATTTGATTTTTGATTTTATTTAATATTTCACCTTAATAATAAATAATAATTTCATTATATATTTATTTTATCAAGTAAATAATCCCTTTTTAGATTCATTGCTATTAGCAGACTTATTTGTTACTATTTTATATTAGACAGTAAAGTGTTTATTTCATATATTTGAAATTTATTTTAATTATTAAAAATATCGATTAAACATTCATTAATATGAAATATTAAGTCTATTAATGCAATTGTTATATTTTGTACTGATTATTGTACTATTTCACTAATTTTTATTACACTTAGTTCAATTATTATAACGTTGTAATTTTTTTTTATTTCAGTAACAAATAATTTATAAATTTTCATTACATTATATTTATGAAATCATACAAACATCACATTCAATTAATTAATGAATTTGTACTATATATTTCATTAAATTTAAATACAATATTAAAAAATTTTTTATAAGTTCTATAAACAACATTTAAATCAATTAAGTACAAATATTTATGTACTCGTAATAAATATTGATAATATTATTAATTAATATTAATCAATATACCCGAATAATAAATGTATAATAATAAAAATATATTCTAAAGCGTTATTTACGTCAGTATTTTATAATAATGTGAACCAATCTCAAATAGGAATTCTTGATGTGATCGTTAACATTATACACGAATAACAAATAAAATCTGCATAAATAAATATTCGTATACATAATATTGAGAATTGTTAATATAAAGGGATGTAAATTCTATTGGTCATTTTATTTATTATAAACAGCAAGGTGCGTTTAATTCCATTTCCTAATATTATGTAAGTATGCTATTAATGGAATATATAATAATTTTCTTTTATTAAGTAGCATAAATTTATAGAAATTTATATATGCACAAACACGAACTCTACTGCATCTCATAAAAATTATCGATTATTTATATAGCAGCAGTCAATTTGTAAATATATACATAATATATATATATATATATATATATATATATATATATATATATATATATATGTATAATATGTGTTTATTAACATCATGTCATTTTTAAATTTTATAAATTAAATCTAATATGCTCTTTATCTAGAATATTTTAGAACTGTCAACACAGAATAATTTATTATATATATATATATATATATATATATATATATAATAATAATTTATTTTATATATATATATATATAGTCGAAGTCTTACTACATACATTTAGGTGTAAGTGTCATAAAAAAATTAACTTTACTGACTTTTCAAATATTCTCTATATGCACTCAATTTAAAAAAATAAACAATGAATATATATATATATATATACATATATATATATATATATATATATATATATCATAGTATCATCTTTAGTGTAGGTTTTAATTCAGTCATTACTTTATTCTAACATAGAATTCTTTTTTATCCAAATAACAAATAATACTTTATAGAGTTAAAAATATTAACAAAAATCTGTAAAGAATTTTAATAAATAATTATATTTTTATAAACATATTCCAATTCAGATATTTTCATTTTTCAAAGCATGAGAAACCAATTTACTCTAAACAATTTTCCAATATAATAAAATGAATATTTGAAAACTGTAAATAAATTGAATACTTATTTAATTAGTTTTACAAAGTTTGGGTACTAGTATTCATATATATATATATATATATATATATATATATATATATATATATGGATGTGTTATAAAAAGAGAAAATTGCGTACAGCAAGCCCATGTTTGTGTCCGTGTGACGTAATGTACAAATGTGTGTTACATGTTTGTGGGAACAACAATGGTAGTGTTAGAGAACGTGTGTATTTGCCGGAATTTTCAATTTAGAAAAGCCTTTTGGCTGACTTCTGCTGCGGTACCCACGTCAAAAGCTAAGTCCAAATGAGGTAGAAACAAGTTTTGTTGAGCACTGCAAGTGGCTACAATAGCCAAAACTGGTTCGAAAGTTTACGTACATACAATATTGGTCAGAACAGTCGATAAACTAAAATTCATGATACTCGGTATTTTGTGGATACATGAAAAGTCTTTTTTATTAAAAGAATACGTTTTTTTCAAGAAAAGGAATTGAATTCAAAGTTGGATTCAAACTAATATTATTTGTTATTAGTTACAAACAAATATTTATATATTTAATTACATTTGTTCTACAAATTAATAATCATAATTGTTTTATTTAAAAGCTTATATAAATTTATAAAGTTATAAGAAACAACAAAAATATTTTAATTATATTATATATAAAATACTTTAAATATCTAAGTTTAATGTATAAAAGTTTCAAACTAAGCACAAAAAACAATTTAAATTACATTCATATTTTATACTTGTCAGGTTTCTCCACAAAAATTACAATTTTATGATAGAAATAAATTCTTAAAATAACTCATTTCCATTTAAAGTAAATTAAAATACAAATAATATTTGTGAAAATTTGTTTAATTCAATTTTTCAATATTAATAGAAATAAGTTTTATTTTTTTTTAAAAGAAAAAGAAAACAAAAATTAATATATATATATATATATATATATATATATATATATATATAATTCATTTTATTAAACTTAATTTATTTGAATCGATTTTATAAATACAAACATATCTTGTTCGATCATTAATATACCATTTCTTTCATTCATTGTTATATTTTTAATATAAATTTAATGATACAAAAACAAACATCTTCTTGAAAGAAATTGCAATATACTGTGATTTCGAAGAAATAAATTGTTATTCAGTAGAAATAACACAAAAAGAAATAAATAACAAGTAGTACGAAAAATCTAAAAATAGAAGGAAAAATCTATAAATAATACGCATATATATATATATATATATATATATATATATATATATATATATATATATATATATATAGGTAGATAGATAGATATACAAAGACAATTTCGATTTAATTGAATAAATGTGACTAAACACGTACACCGTACGCTTACGTATAAAACAGAACTTCGCACGAAAAACGCACAAAAATCACACGCCATGCGTTTCGTATGAGATGAGTGAAAATGTTGTTTTTTCGAGAGTATTTCATGACGAGATTTGGAGTCAGGGGCAACGGAGCGGCACAGAAAAGCACGGAAGCTCGTATCCAAACGGCCAGATTAAATGAAACGTTGCTGCAAGTTCTTATACGTGTGCACGGTGAGTTTTTCGCTTTATGAAAGGTACGGGGGCTGAGGTTTCGTGTGATTTTTATTAAGGCGAGGGTAGTCGCGGGGATTGTATTGCTAGCTCCAGTCATAAAAGTGAACATCGCGTGATAAGAACGTGTCAGTCAGTTTGTTTCGTCCTCATTAATACAATTTGTTTTTCCCTTCAGTCATATCTGTTTTATGATGAGAATGTTCCATATTGTAATAATTACACGAAAAACATTGTATGCATTTGTATATTATATATATATATATATATATATATATATATATATATATATATATATATATATATATATATATATTAATTAAGATATCTCTGACATTTTCCTCTTATGTACATTTCATTTCAAATGTACACCCTTTTCTGATTATTTATAGAATATATTAAATATTTTTTCTTATATATAAACAAATATATAATATAATAATAATATTATAGAGATATGTTGGGGGGAAAGTTGTTGCAGTTTTTGTTTTCTGAATTTTAACCTTAATTTCTTTCAATAAAAGTGTCATTTCATCCTGTTCATGTTAATATAATTTTAAAGTGCATTTTTCGATCTGTATTTTGGTAACATTGTCATTAGTTGTATTATTAATTTTGCTACAAATTGGGCTATTGAATTAAAAATGGAATAGAAGCAAATAAGATCAATTTTTTTGTATAAACTCAAAGCGGGTGGTAAATCAGCAACTACTCGTAAACTAAACGATGCTTTTGGTGTTGGTACTATTAATAAACGTACAGTGCAATGGTGGTTCTAAAAATTTCGTACTAGAACCTTGAAGATGATGAAGGTCGTGGGCGTCCTTTTTCAGTTCATAACGACCAACTGAAGGCGTTAGTTGAATCAGAACCAGGCACAACAATTCGAGAGCTTGCATAAAAGTTAGGTGCTAGTAACTCAACAGTTCTAGACCACTTTAAACGGCTAGGAAAATCAAAAAAACTTAATGTGTATGAATTTGAAGGTCATAAATCGCAATTATTTTTCTACTAACCTAATACAACAAAATGACAATGAAAATAAATTTTATCTAGCATTTAGTATTTAAAAACTCTAAT
Source organism: Acanthacorydalis orientalis (assembly GCA_034766995.1). Taxonomy (NCBI): domain Eukaryota; kingdom Metazoa; phylum Arthropoda; class Insecta; order Megaloptera; family Corydalidae; genus Acanthacorydalis; species Acanthacorydalis orientalis. Next base: position 19,282,501 of record CM068324.1, on the reverse strand, counting down.
AGGAATTATCCCATTTTTTAATAAAAACATTTATATAATTGATTATGTACATATATATATATATATATATATTTGTTTATTTATAAGCATTTTAATACCCAAAAACTGATTAAAAATGATAATATTCTTTAAAAAATACTACTTTCATTTCAATAATAGTGTCTAAATAAAAGTAAGCTAGTTCATCAAAAAAAGTAGATTTGAATGAATAAAGTAACCTTTCAACAAATTAATTTCACGAAACATATTATCCAGTAGACAGGAACAATTTTAATTTAAACTCCAGACATGTTCCATTTATGGAAAAAATATTTAAACATTTTTGCTTAGATTTTTTATAATAAATATATTAAAAAGTTATTGTGAGCATACTAACAAAAAGTTTAAAAACTGATCTTCACTGACGAAAAATCAAATTAAGTAATCATTTTACAAAAACGAGTCTAATAATACAAACATTTCTTGAGTGTATACAACATAAGAGACATCACTAACCTGGTACCAAAAATGAAATAAAAATGATCAGTAAAAAAAAGTCGTACATTAAAAAAGAATTATGATTCTCTCACATAATCATATAATATAAAAAAGAAATTTATTCAGAGCTTCATAAAACTGTTTAAAAAATATGAAATAAAATTAACAACGCAATCTGCAATGAGTATCTCGTGGTACCATTATCATACCCTGAAATTATAGAGAAAGCGGTTTGTAATTTGCACCAAACAAACAGTTTTATCACCTGGTACGGTTAAAGAGAACCTCTCACATTAGGGGTGTACATTATCAAAAACATTTTTCTATATCTCCATTGATTGCAGCATTTTAGTCAATAAGGTTCTTAACATTTTCATAAATTAATATATAAACAAAGACATGTACACAAACATGCATTTATTTCTATGTCTATATATAAATATATATATATATATATATATATATATATAGTAGCTGCATAAATATGATTTCTATATAAAATATATAATTAAGATCCTCTAATATTAGTTAGAAAATTATTATATGAAAATTTTGTTAAATATATAATTTTTAAAGTATAATAAACTTTGTTAGTGACGATAATTTGTTAACAGTAATAAAATAACTGCAAGAAATTACTAAACTCAGAAATAATTGTATAAATTCATAATCAATTTGTACTTTTGTTTACAAATATCAATTTTTTTTGTACATTTATTATTATTACAAACATATGCTATATATTACGTGTATATTTATCATACATTAATTATTTCGTATTTATTTTACTACACTTTATTAAATGGTCACATTTGTTATATTGTTGGTTTTAACAGAACTGAAACAAAGGTTTATTTGGTTAATATTATTTCTAAATAAACATAATTTACTAATTTCGTATTAATGAATAAATGCTTCAAAAAGAAAGAAAATAATATATCTTTAAAACAGTAATGTTTGTGAATATTTAAAGAAAATTTAAATAACAATTATTTAATAAATAATTTGTTTAACCCTTGTTTAAAAAACAGTACCCAGCTGTTGATGATGGTAGCGTGTCGGATACTGATTCACAAGGTAGGCAAGAACTACCACACCAGCATAATATTTACCACGATGCCTTCGTCAGGCCTCATACCACAAATGAAGGTGGTATATAGTCGTTGGGGGTCGGTAGCTCGCATATTTCACCGGAAAACTAAAATTAACTACGGCCGGCATAAATAATGGTAAAACTTAAGTGATTACCAGGTACCTAACGCATTATTAAACGAAACTAGTCCAAATATATGTATTTTAAAGTCATGCCAGTACAAGAACTTAGCAAATGTAGGGTGTTTGTTACATGCAGGATTTGGGTTGTACTCTTGTTACCTCTATGTCAGATTTTTCAACAGTATAAGAGATTTTCATGCTGAACGAAAATCTGTATTGTATAGAAGATAGTATTACGTGATTTTATCTATGTTCAGTGGCGAACTTTGTAATATATGTTTAATAGAAAATAGTGTATAGATACAGTTACCTCATATCTTTTCAACACGATGTATATCAACTCTAATATATGGATACCGTTACATATATATATATATATATATATATATATATATATATATATATATATATATAAGGTTGGTATGAAAATATGAACTCATACAAAAAATGCTCTATTTTCTTCTTTTCCATCTTTACTTTAGTAAGCCAATTTGAAGCAAAAATAATAATAAAATATAAGTGAATATTACCAAAATATAGACCGAAAAGTGCACTTTAAAATGATATTAACATGCACGATAAAATGACATTTTCATTAACGAAAATTAAGGTTAGAATTCAGAAAACAAAAACAGCTATTATTTTTCTATCAACCTAATTTAATACAACATACAAAACAACAGGTCTATAAATAATATGTGGACGTTATATTTCAAAAAATACATAAAGTAGAAAAGAAAATCAAAGAATAAAATATTAATTATCAAAATATACGATATATATTTTAAAAAATACACTCAGAGAAATCAGATAGTAAAATCGTAAAAAATATTCAATCCTATACGTTCAAATAAAGCAGTAGTACCTTAGAAATCTAAAGTATAAAAAAAATACAAAACTGCTGTTCAGCCAGTATTTACATATGCAATTGAAACATGGGTAACGAAAAAGACTAAATAAACAAGACTGTGGAACTTGACAGAACTGTTGAAATGAAAATATTCAGACCAATACTCGAACTAGCATTCACGAAAAACAAACATTTCTGTGAGTTTTTTTGGTCATGTAATTCGCTCGTTCGAATATTGGTCTGAATATTTCTTTTTCCAGTTCTGAATTTAATTCTGATTACGAAAAACGGTATATTAAACATTTGACAAAAAAGAATAAATGGTTAAATAAAATACTTGCACAAAGCATGACTCATGTAAATAAATAAATCGAAGATTATTTTTTTCTGCCCATTAATTGATTACAAAATTTTAATAAATATACTTTTTATACTAGTAAATCTGAAATATAAAAATTACTTAAATATTTAACACTGCTGACTAATTTTATTTCGATTAAATCTAGTCATAACGATGTTTGAGTTCTTAATGTTATTCAGTGTATTATTTGATGATTTTTAATTGAAAAATGTAGTAAAAAAATATTTTTTCGAATATCTGAATAAAAATTTTCTACACATACAATTGTTAACGATAATAAATTCAACAAAACCGTAATCAAATATAAATTATTTTAACTGACGAATGCCATTTATTTAATTTAAATGTTGAATATTAAATCGTAATTATAAAATTAAAACTTTTTACTCAGTATCCATGATATTTCAGAGATATTACTACTGTATATTTACATCTCTGTGAATTGTTCTTCAGTTTGACAATGTGTGCAAATTGTTTTACCAGTGAACTAAATGGTATTTTCCACATTTTTTTCAATTTTTCAGCGTTAATTTGCGTGAACATATCTGTCGAGCTCTTTTTGCTTTTTTTTGTTAGATAATGATCCGTGCATTTATTGTTTGATTTCAATTACGTAATTAAGGTAATACCATTCGGTTAACGTGTTTTTTCAACTGTAATAGAGAATTCAATTTAGATTTATGTCATATTTATGACATTCTCATGTTAATGGGTTACCTTTGTTAATTAACTACTGATGTTCTACTAAAAATATGACAAAACAATGATTTTATTACTAACAATAATTCTGTTATAACAATTATTCATGTAATTCTCTCTCTATACAAGTATATATATATATATATATATATATATATATATATATATATATATACCCTTATAAATAATATTCATGTATAATTTATTAATTATCGTCACAGTTAAAAATAAACAAAGACTCAAATGTTAGTAATTACAACTCTTTGTATATAAAAGTAAAAATGCAGACTAGAAATAGAATGGAAAAGAGAGATTGAAGCATATATTCACGATAAATAATATCGTAAAGAAACTATTCTGACTGTAATATTCAATTTAATTAAATGGATACTTAACGGACTATTTTAATCATACTTATGTTGTGTCTAAAATCAATACTTTCGAGTAGACTGTAAGGTGCCAGTAAAGTTTGGGATGAGTTATTTTTCTATAATACTTAGAAACTTATGGATGGATTGAGGGAAACTGTGAAAAATATCATTCGTTGTGATTGATAAATCTTTTTCAAGCATAGATTTACCATATATATATATATATATATATATATATATATATATATATATATAGTTATTAAATCGTAACTATCTAAGGTTGTCTCATATTTACTTAGAATAAATTTTCTTAACTTACAAATTATTTTCCAAATTTACTATATTATTACTACAATAAATTTGTAAATTAACTCATTTAAAATTAGGATAAATAATGTGTTTAAGACCACAATAACTTACATAAAATTTTATGGAAATGTAACATATATATATATATACATAAGTACGTATTTTAAAAAGTCTACATTACATGTTAATTATTTGAATATTTTAATAAAAAATAAGATCTTATTTTCATATCTTTAATGGCTTATGACCTCAAAATAAAAATTATATTATTTTTGACGAATTGAGATTGCATCTAAAACGTTCAAGCTGAGTAGAAAAGAAAAGTATGCATACTCTCTCTCACACACACACACAAGCACTTTATATATATATATATATATATATATATATATATATATATGTACATGGTGTGTGTGTGTGTGTAAATTCGTGTATGTGCAAACTTTCTATTTATATCAAACACGTGCAAACATTTACCAGGGCCCTTCAATTATAGCGATTTTTTTATACGATACATTCTAGTTTTGCCTTTATTCTATCAATTGTAAAACATAAAATCCCAGTTAAATTATAAACATAATTTGATAAATATTTCGCTAATTTTTAAGCTTACTTTATAATTATATACTATACGTTTATAATTATATATATATATATATATTTATAACGCAATTTTTATACATTACTCAATTTTAAAATATATTTTTAAAAAGATGGAAAGATAAATTAAACATTTCTATTTCATAAAACAATACTTGTAACTAAAAATGAATTTATCAGCATATTGATAATACAAAAGATGAAATGAGAAAAAGTTTATAAATAAATATGAATGAAATACAGCAACAGATAATGATCTCTAGATATTCAACAAGCACACGAACTTAAATGGTAATAAACCAGTGATTGAATAAGTAATGTTTGTGAAATAAACAGAATACGCGATTGGAAATTTAGAGACGTAAAAACGACGAAGATCAATGCCTGCATTAAGAAAAGAAAATTCAAGTGTCGTGAAAAATAGATATTGATAAAATGAAATACGAATATATAGAAAATTGATTTTCATAAAACGTATAATTATATATATATATATATATATATATATATATAAATAATAATAATAATAATAATAATTTTTCACTACAATACACAATGAATGTATATAATTTTTTTTAATTTTTCATTTAATAAAAATATCTTTTTTACTCAAAGTTAATTTTTTAATATCACAATCTATAACAAAAATTAATAACTATTAGCTACATTCTCAAATGTGTCTCAAATTCTCTCTTTCGATTATCAATCTGTAGATTGGTTTACTGTAATTAATATAAATTACAGTTTCTTGGCTTTTAAGTACATTTAATGCAAGGATGTCCTGTTACCTAATCATACCTATCCCGTTGACCAATCAAATAGTCCATCTACTTTGTTTTTAAAAACAATTTATTACTCCAATAATAAGAGAGTGTTTTTCTATGAAATTTCTTCAATTCGACGAAACTATATATATGAAAGAGATTACTTATATCGACAGGTTTCATATTAGTCGTCTCTTACGACAGATAGAAATACAGTGGACGTATTTTAATCCTCTCCCACAAGAGTATTTTTCAATTAAGTTATATGAATGGTTTTAAAATACAATAAAATATATTTAATCGTTAACGTATTAACACAAAATAAGGTTAATTGTATTCATTATTATAAATTAAAATCAATAATTATATTGAAAGCACTGATTCAAGATATCACCTCTAGACAATCAATCAAAATGCACAATTTTATATACGGTAATGCTATTATACTTTAAAAAAATATTTAAATATATGTTATTACCAGTTATTACCAAACTTATATAAAATTCAATTATATGAAAACAGACCTCAATAAATTACGCATACAAACATATATATATATATATGTACATGTTGCAAATATAAAATAAAACGATATTCATATTTGGTTGAATATGTTTTTAATAATTTCGACTTAACTACTTCATTCTATTAAAATTTAATTGAATTTCATTTGATAACAATCGAAATCACATATATTCTTCATGCAAACACGTCGTATATTATATTCTATACAGAATAGGTGTTTAAACATAATCGTTGTATTCAAATTTATTCTTTTTATTCGAAAAAAACAACCGCACATATTCTTCAAATCAAATCCGTTTCCGTTCCCAAGCAAGCTTTTTAAATTCAATACATTATGAACATGCAATATATATATATATATATATATATATATATATATATATATATATATATATATGTTTGTGTGTGTGTGTGTAGCTGATATGTACTGACTAACGAGTTCAGTAGCACAGTGTATATTTGAATTGTTTGAAAAAGCTCGTAACGAAATTAAATTTTACATGATTGAGCGCATGTATTCATATATTCATCAAATCAATCAATTTATTTAAATCAATGCAAGAAAATCTCTTTTTTAAATCAATTCAATTACCAATAAAATAGATTATCTTCACTAATAATAAAAATAGTACAAAAAATTTAAAAAGTACATTTAAAAATGTTTCATATTTTACAATACAATCATTTAGTATTAGATTGGTAGAAAAATAATTGCGGTCTAGTATTGTTTTAATAATATACGTAATATACGATTTTTGATTTTCTTAGCTGTTTTAAGTGGTTTTAAGCTGTTTAAAGTGGTAATCAAAAGTAAAAAAAAAACTTGACTTACTTATATTTACTTAATTTAAACTGAAATAAATACAACTCTGCACATAATTCTTTTCTAGAATGATAAATAATGTTATTTAAATATTTTCTTTATTCATTAATAAAAAAATATGTATTTATATGTAACATTTTTACAACGCAATTTCCATACTATATAATCTTTATATACCTCCCAGATATTATTCGTTCAACATACTAAAAACAACAAGTCCAAATTCCCTTCAGATACTATAGATATAGATGAAATAGTACCCGTGTAATGGAATATTAAAAAAGTAAAATAAACAACAGAGAATACATACAGAAAGATGGAATAAAACCATGACCAGTAGACTGAAGATTTCAATCAAAGAGAAGGCTTGTCGAAATACATTTAATTAAAACGTAAACATTAACGGCGAGTTGAATCAATGTGATCTAGATTCAATTCTTGATGGAGATATTTTAATTAAGTATCCTTGATAACACAGTATCTGTGCTCTCGTTAAGTTTACTGACACAGTTAACTCAGCTCAGCAGGATTTGTTATAAATGTAGTCCTCTGTAGATGTTTGCATACCATTCATAATTTATTTCTTACTGTATACATAAATATTATTTTACTGAAAAATAATACTTATGCATACTCTTCCTTTTAACTTTATATATATATATATATATATATATATATATATATATATATATATATATTATATGTCACAGCGTCAATGTGTCGCACTAATTTACTTATTATATGTAAATAATAACTGTTTAAAAAAATCGATTTATTTTACGAAAATTTATTTATCAAGATCGATGAGGGTGAGGTCTAAAAGTACTAAAAAAGTTAATAAAAGAAAGTTATTAAATGAATAAAGTACTAAAACGTCTAAAAGTATTAATAAATAAAATATTATAGTGCCAAATTAACATATACAGAGGAAGAAATAGAAAAAAGAGTGTACATGTGTAATATTTTTAGATTAATATAAAAGATTATCAACATTGAATCTTATTAAGCATTCAAGAGAAGTAATGAAAGATAACATACATTCCAAGAACAAAATTGAATTCTCAGTTTATTGTTTTTTATACAAATCAGTACGTTTAATTCCAGAATTTTGTTGTTCCGTAAATATATAAAGATTAAATCTTGTAGATATCAATAAAAGTTAAGCCACACATTAAAATATTTTACAAATAAATATAATCTATTTTCTATATACAAACAAGAAAAACATCAAAGTGAACTTTTTCCTCACTGCTTTCATTGAGCAGCAAATTACGTAATTTTTTTAAAGTCGGTATAAAATGAAAGCCTTAATAGAAAACAATGGCCACGGGATGCTCGGGCAAAACGATGCTTTAGTCCCTTAACTCGATGATGTACATCCGCATTTTCTGCCTTGTTAGGTAAATATTGAATAAAAGTCGACCATAAGCCCACAGGAGTCGCTAATCAGGGTAATGGCAGGAAAGGGAATGGAAAAAAGAATTGATTACATTGTTGCTCATGCACTGAAGCTGCGTCTATTTTGTTTAAATTAGTGTTTTTTCCACACATACTACATACATACACGTTCATTCACCTACTTATATATATATATATATATATATATATATATATATATATGTAATAACGTTTCTTCAGAGATTTTACAATAAAAATATATTCATATAGAAAGTGAAAAATTTAATAGTAAAAAGTGTTAATAATAGCTTTCCTGTATGTATTTTCTGAATGATTATAATTTACTACATGAAGTACTTGCCTTTGTATATAAAAACATATTTTACTATAATATTCAATATGTACGGAAATATACAATAAAATTACTATTTTATTTTAAAATATTAGAAATTATTTTACAGTATGTATTTTGTCTCGTAAACATTTTCGTCAAAGAAATTTAAATTCAATTTATTTTTATTGATTCATTTACTATTTTCATTATAAATAATGGCAATAGATTAAATAATTATTTGTAACGAATAATGCAATTTACTTCCTACAAAATATATTTCTCTTATAAAAAATGGTATATAACATTAATTACATAAAGAAGACTTCCAAACTATATTGAGAATATTTTTATTCTCTTTAGAAATGCACAGATAACAAATATTAAATATTATGAAGAAGTTTAAAAAAAAGTATTGAAAGAGATAAAAATTTCAATTCTAAGAAACTGTCGAACACAAGCCGAGTGCATCAATACAACGGTTATCACATGAACTCTATTCACCTCTAGTCACTGTCAATAAAATTTTACGATTTCATCGTTTGATTCGTAGATATCGTTTTTAAGTCATACTTCTTAAAAAATAAACATATCGATATATATATATATATATATATATATATATATATATGGTTAATATTCTATAACCCTTTTTGAAAGATTGTATTGTAGAATATTAATAAATGCATAGATCATTTAAAGAGTGTATATATTTTTCAATTAAGCTTTGATATGAAAGATATGAAATAATTTTTCACTCATCTTTTTTTATTGTCTATGAACTATAATAATACCATGTTTTACAAAATGTTATAAATATTTTAATTGTAATGAAATGTGATTCAATATTAAATAGCAAATTCATATTTGTTTCATTGGTAATAATAATTTTATTTGTAAAAAATAAGTAAGAATATTCAAAAATAATTACTAAAATTATTCGAACTGATCTTCAATATAATTAATAAATCTAAATATATCTAGAAAATACTAAACCGTTCACTTATTAATTAATACAAGTTATCATAATAAAAACCATATTATTTATTTAACTCGAATAATATGTATAATAGTCGAGTAATGAATAAGACAATATCTTGATTGGAAATAGCAAATTGGCGAGGAACGGTTAGTTCGTTATGCTAAAATCCGATTCCAATGTTTCTTGAAAATGTCGAGCCCATCCCACTTTTTACATTATTAACAATTGAATTTATCGCCTTTGTTATAAAGTAGGAACATATCGAATACTCCTACAATGAACGCTTACAGTGCAGGCAAAATCGCTCAATTCATTATAATTATAGACAGGCGTGCATCGAGAAACTTCTGTTCAAATTTACTCGATGTTCACACGCCATAATATCACTAAATAGAACTTGTACGAAAATGTTCGTCGCTCTTCTGGTCTAGTCTATCTTCCTATAGAAATATAATCAGTTTTCCTACGGTATGTTCAAACATGTCAACGTTAATATCATAAAGTGTAACATTGCGGTTTTGATTTTATACGCAGAATTTGTGGGAAAATATTTCCTCATTTTGAACAAATGTAGATAGATGGATAGATAGGTAGATATTGATACGTGTTTATAAATTTAGAATATTTACTAAGTTAAATATAGTTAGCTCATTTCATAAAAAAATGTAATGACAGATGAAAGTGTGCTTTTCGTTTTTTTTTTTAATAATAATAATTTCCATTATAAACCATTAATTTTGCTAAACAGTCTTTAATGAGCGTTGATTGACATTTGAATTTACGTTCGTTAAAAACAATGTAACTTTTGTGCTTTTAATTAAAACTATTGTTGATATAATTTAATTTAAATATTATTTTTTAATTAACATTAATAGAAAATGATTTAATCATTTTATAAACAAAAATAATTTATATATATATATATATATATATTTATATATACAAACTTGTGAATATAGACAACAGACCGCAGCAAGTTAAAATGAAAATTTAAATTAAAATATTACTGCTTGAAATGTCAATATGTATTAAACATTTCATATGCAGTGACCTAATATTATTTCATACTGTTTAATTGAACATTTTGATTGGATTGAAAGTAATTTCATTTCATATAAAGCAAATAACCTATAATGTAAATATATAACCAAATTTTAAACGTTTTTCAAAATTATAAATGCATACAAATATTAATGGAATGTCGTAACAATATAAGAAATAATTACACTTTTTTCACTTACTTTTACAACAAATGAAAAGATTCTGAAATTAGCTGAACTAACATTGTAATTTTTGATATAAAGTTTATATACATTCATACATATATCATGAAAATAGTATATTTGTGTATCTTGTACTGAATTATGTACATAATGTATATTATATTTTCACAAATATACCTGTATTTTATTAACACATTTTATCCTAGAGTTAAAATTAAAATACGAAATTTTCAGTGTTTACTTTATATATATATATATATATATATATATATATATATATATATATATATATATATTACAAAAGAAAAAACACTTTGAAAATAAGACATGACAAACTTGAATTGTATGAAGTTTAATAAATATTTATGTTTATCATTTAAAATATACAATGTTAAAAGTCATTTATTTTTTGTTTATTTGCTTTAGACGCATATAAAATGTTATTTTTTATTTATTTTCTTTTAGAATCGTGTCAATAAACATTTCAGATCGCTGTTTGAAATCTTCCTAAGTTCAAATTCCTATTAAAAACCTATTAGTCAACAGAATGTTTTTCTCTGACAGTTTCACTAAAGTTCATGTTTGATTTTCTAAACTGTATGTGATTCATTTGTAAAGCAATATTCTGAATAAAACATAAATCAAGTGACATAGATATTATTTATAAATTAGAGTTTAGTTTATCGATATACTTGTTTTGTTACAAATTAAAATTTCAATCACATTCACTAAAAATTAACTAAAAGTTAAAATAATCCAGGTAAAAGAACGCTGTGAAAATGATTTTCTTTTAAATTAAAATATTTTACTTAAAGAATACCAGTCCAAATATTTGGATTTTAAATAAGTTTCCTAACAAGTTTTATTTGAAAACATAACTTTATATTTTCAATAAGTACATTATTTTTTTATCGTTAAAAAATAATTAAATTAAACTGTTAGCAATTACAAATCATTTTAAATTAAATTAATTATTACGTATTTGTCTTTTCTTCATACGTACTTTTACATTTTCTCTGTAACTAGACCAGAACATTGTAAATGTTTAGTCTAGTTTTATCTTATTTTAAGATCTGTAAAGTGTTTTGTTCATTCTATTTATATACAAATGCTATCATAGATTGAGTAATATTGTCTCTTCAGGTCTATTCCTATTTAACATTAAACATTTTTATAAAATTTATAAATCAAATGGAAACAAATATAAATATGTATAACATACAAAGACTAGTAAAAATGTATAAATAATTTCAATGATTTATTTAAATTGGAAAATTTGTAAAGGATATTTCCAATATAATTTTATATTATATGTTGATAATTTTACGGGTTTATTGATTATACAGGTTGATTCAATTTAGGCTTCCACATGGAAGTATTAAAAGGGGGCGCAGCGGTTAAGAAATAGGATATTTTATTTAGTATTTTAGTTTAATTGAATACCAAAATACACTTGAATTAAAACACTGAATGGGGGATAACATTTTTTTTTAATTTTTACTTTTTTTAATACTTTCGTGTGAAAATCTAAGTTGAATCACCCTATATTTAAAATGTTCATTTGTTATATATGCTCATGTTTTTTTATATTCATTTTAATTTTTTCCAAATGATATATATATATATATATATATATATATATATATATATATATATATATATATAAATCTGCCACTATCTAGAAATATAAGAACCATATAATCGGATTAGAAATTTTCACCCAAGTAAGAAGAATTATATCAAAAATTATTTCGTTCACTAAAAACTGTTTAACTTGAAGGAAACAATGAATTTATTATCTGAACACATAAACAAGGATTAAAACATTATGTGTCAAGTACAGAGTATGAGGTGTTAAATGGGAAACTCGTATACTTGTACCTGCCCTTTGGATTTATTTGTTTACTCTGCTTATATTATCATATAATTTGAAGAAAACTCAAATGATATATGTGCATATATTTAAATTATGTACACACGACAAATTTTGTTAATTAGCTGATAAGCATGTCGAAGAATTTACTTGGAAATTATAATCACAAATTTCATTTAATTTATATACTAACTACTATCTGTTTTTAAAGCTTTTATATTAAGGGTTTATTGATAATTTAATGTTTTTATTCATGTTTTCATTTACTACGCGCATTAATAAAATTATCGTTGAAACCATACTTATTCAATTACTACAGTTTAATATATTTCCATTCTTTCATGCGTTATATATATATATATATATATATATATATATATATATATATATATATATATATATATATATATATATATATATATATATATATATACATATATATACATATATACATATATATAAATATATGCCCGTATGTATGTAATAAATCCTAGTACAAAATCATAGTCCAATATCTAGTGCAAGTTAATATCCAATATATTACTAGTTCAAATCCAATAACTACTATATAACTTTATTCTAAAATACTTGTATGTTCATATTTGTGTGTATATATATATATATATATATATATATATATATATAATTTTCTCCGTAATTGAATGTAATTAAATTATATATGATAATTAAAAGTGTTTATTTATTTATTTGATTGTATTTTGAGCATTAATTTACATCTACTAATTTTATATTGAATATTACTATACAAATATTTATTATGTTTATTTATTATTTTATTTATTGGGTATTAAACTTTTATTGATATGATTAATCAATGTAATTCTCAAATATTTTAATTACTAATTAATGGAAAAAAAATAAAAAAATGTTTTCATTCAACTACTATAAAAAATTAAAAAAATAAAATTATATGAGGTCATTATTTATTATTTATCGTATAACAATTATATATATATATATATATATATACAGTTTGTGATAAATTTGATTTGTCTATTCAAATGTAACGCTAGAAGTCAACACCAAATTCATAATTTTGAATACTATGTTTTTTTTTAAATTGGATCTGTTCCTATTCCGTAAGTAATCTCAAATATTGAGTTTGGAATAAAATCAAAAGAGAAATAAAAATATATAAATTATATATACATACATATATAAATATATAAATATATATATATATATATATATATATATATATATATTACGAGACTAACATCTCCAATATGCCACTTCGCATTAGACTCACTAACTGTCAATCGTGATGTGATTGAATTTATTTACCAATTTTGTGATGATTTCCTCTTTTCCTTGTATAGTCAATTCTAATATGGAATAACGCAACGCTTTTGCTTGCTTCTTGGCACATATCTCATTGTTGACACTAGCTGAATCAGACTTGTTATAAGTCAATTTTTTACGTCAAATGCTGAAAACGTAGTAAAAGATATATCTGCTACGTGAAAATGATAATATCTACACTTCTAAAACAGTGGCGTGGATAAACAAATAATTTTATTTACATTTTAGTTAGTTTCTAAATCCAATTATTTTCGTACTCTTTTCAAGTTTATAAAACATTGAAAACTTAGTATAAATATCTTTCAACGTCCAATACAGTCTTTTTTTACCAAACAACGTGAATAAACAGTAACGACATTATATTTTTCACATTTAATTAATGATACTCAACATGACAACACATGAAACACAAAAAAATAATAATCAAAATTATCATGTATAACGCAGCTATATATATATATATATATATATATATATATATATATATATATATATATACATATAATATATACATATATAATAAATCTTTTTCACTAATTATATATATATATACAAAATTAAATTATCTAACGTAATTATTTTTTTTTTCATTTTCCTTTACTGAAACATTGACTTTTTATTAAAATCTATAACATAAATAAATGTAAAATTAAACACGGAACCATTTATATATATATATATATATATATATATATATATATATATATGTATATATATATATATATATATATATATATATATACATATATGTATATAAACCATTATTTACACCGTAGCTGAAAAAAAGAAAGAAAATAAGCGAAGATACTGAATCGATATATCATTTCAGAAAACAATACCCATTTATTATAAACCTATTTAAACTTTCACATCAAAGAACGTATCGTAGTGAAACGTAAACAGAGACGAACATAAAGAATAAAATAATAAAAATATATACATATACTGTGTATGAGAAGCACGTACAATCTATTATTATTAATTACAGCCCTGTCTGTAGGGGGTGACACCTCGGCACTGTGTAATTTTTAATCTATTTACTGGAACAAACAGACGAAATACTTCAAATTGCATGCCCGTCGCGTCATTCATTTGTTCACCGAAAAAAAGAACATAAATTGAATTGCAGCAATTAATTGTACATTTCTTGATTATAATGAATGTCCGTAAAATATAAATAAACCTTTATGTGTTTTGCGTTTGAAAGTACCTTTCACATGTATTTTTTTAAAAAAATATACAGTATACATATACCTGTATATACATACTTTCCTCTTTGTTAAATGAATATATTATATTTTTATACGAATATATTTTTAGTTTCCTCATTACACAGTTAAACATTTATGTTTTATTGATTCAATACACTAATGAGAAATATTTGAACATTTGTAGATCATTATCGGTGGTGTTGTAATAGGGGAGTCAATTTGAGGTCGCTGTAAATAATTAAATAGGCTAGTTAAATATTGTAATGTGAAAGTGTTAATTTTTCCAATTGTACTATGGTTATGTAGGTAAACGAATACGTGTTGTGTTGAAACAAATTGTACGCACACAATTGAAGTTTGTATACAGTAATTTCAGAGTATTAGTCGCCTTATTGGTGTAACATTATAATGGATATTAAACCTTTCAGTAATAAATGTTTATATCAGCAGAATACCATCATTTCCCATTATTTACAATATGCCAATTAATTTTAATTTTTTAATCCTTTTTTTATCAACAATAGATACATAATTTAATTTTTTCTACAAAAAGTATTAATTGTTAAATTACATATATATATATATATACATTTGTAACTAGCCACATAACCACCGCACCTCCTTGGCAAAAACGTGCTAGAATTCTTTTAAGTACAGAGTGTAATTACCTAAAGTATGAATTAGGAATAAGTTAGTATTAGGAATAGGATATTATTTGGTATAGGAATAACTACTGAGAGTAATACATGCCAGATCTTAGCCATATTTGACTTCCATAGTTTCTAACACACATCCCATTGATTTTTAAAAGAACAGATATATAAAAACTTTACACATACTTCTAAACATACAGGATCTGCGTTAAAATCACAAAAATATATAAATATCAAATAACTATAAACATCAGCGTTACTATACATATATATATATATATATATATATATATATATATATATATATATATAAATCATAAATTTTAAAGTTAAAAAAGGTAAAAGAATATATATATATATAAAACGTACTTTACATAAAGTTTTTAGTATGGTAATATAACAATATACAAGGTCACCGTGCTATTGTTTCACTCATTTAACTGTATAATTTTACGAGACAGACAAAATACATTTAGCTGACACAAAACAAAACTTGAATCGGATACAAAGAAAGAAAACGCCATCTTTATTCTTATTTCAAAACAACCCCGAACAAAAGACTACGAAATTAACCCCTCTCTAAGCGATGAATCATATTTCAAATTACTCACACCGCCGGTGCAAATTTAACAATCGTAATGGGTGGTGTGTGTTTGCCAGCTAGAAATAATAGATATATCATGTTTAACAAAGTATTGAATTTTCAGGTGAACACAATTCATTTGTTAATCAATTTACGGGTTTATATTTTTCGGAAATATACATTTGTTTGAAACGCAGGCGGTAATGTCAATCCCACTATTACATTTTTCAAATTTATGTATACATGTACATTTATATATATATATATATATATATATATATATATATATTGTACTTTAAAATAACTATTACTCAAGAAATGATGTAGTGAACATAAGATTAATAAATGTAAATAATTTTATATATTTTTCACAATATCAATACGAGAGATAAAATATCAACTTCCCCACTCGATCAATAAAACTATTAATTAGTATTCCAAATAGTTTTTTAATTGAAGGAACAGAAAATTTTATTTTAAAAATCATATTAAGTTCATAAGAACATAAAGTGAATTGAAATTAATAAAAATAAAATTGATAAAAAAATATACGTGTTAGAAGACAAAAAATCTAATAAAAATAATTTTACTCTATTTATATTGATTTGAATAAGATACAAACTTCTGCAAAATTATTATAGTCGTAATTAAACATTACAACGTACACAAAATGAATTTTATTACTATTGATTTAAATAAAATATGAAACTAGATAGTAGCATTTTCCTTTCAATACAGACAAAGTAAAGTCTACAAGTTTCTTAAAGAATTATGACATAAAATTGATTCTTTTTCAATTTATAGAATGATTTTATTATAATTTTACAATAATCAATAGATTTGATACTTTTTTAAATCGATAGAATAGATGTAGTAATTTTTAAAATATACATACAATAATACTATTCTTATTTATTAATAACTCTGATATAATTAAATTAAATTAATACAATTTTTGTAATTGTGTATCACATAACCTAAATGATATGAGCATTTTTGTAAAACATGAATTTAGTCAATCGTCCAAAAGCAACAGTGATGTAGAAAATATTGAAAAACACAAAGAAAAATTAAATATGTTCACGTTAAAAACAGGGACATAAAAAGAAACAATTTTATTAAATATCATAAAATCGATTAGTCGACATTTCGTACGTAAAGTATGTCAATGGAATTGAAACGTAAATAAAAATTAAATCTTTACCAAATACTGATATATCGTATAACCAATTACAGGAGAAAAAATTAAACTCTTGGAATTATACAAATAAAATATATTCGCGTATTTATATTTCCATTCGATTTTTTTTCGGTTTGATAAACGACTTTCCTTAATTCAATATACAAATTATGAAATGTTATTTTATATAACGTTTGAAATTTGTATTGAATTTAAAATTATTTAACGATGAAAATGTATTTAAAAATAAAGAAATTGTATCAAATATGTCTGTAAGATATTTTTTGACATATATATATATATATATATATATATATATATATAAGATTCAAAATGTCTAATATACATATCAAATAAAAATACAATGAAAGAAATATAATTTAAATGAAACTTCGTAAAATGTATTAATTGGGAATATCTTACAAATAGAAATATATTGAATAAATAGATTATAAAATTCTATGTTTTATCTCCAGAAAAGATAAACTGAAATGCTTTTATATTAGAGACTGTTTAATATTCGATAACGGACTGAAATTGATTCGTAGAGGAAAAAGTTTGATTCTTTTCAGGTCGTAACGAATGTGATAACACAACGAAATCATTTCAATACTTATTTACAGGAAACAATTTTACTTTTCGTGTAGTTTTTCAAATAAATCATTTATTCAAAGAGACATTAATTTAGTAAAAAATATTCATATTATATGTCTTTCTTCTCAAAATTATTATTTAGTACTTTTTAATAAATCTTTTTCAATGCAGAATATTGAAGTTTTGGAAGAAACATAATAAATTAATAGCAATTAAAATAAATTTATATAATCACGTTTTACATCATAAAAGTACGAAAAATAATAAAAAAATCTTGTACTATTTTTTAATCAAAGCAGTTTGTAATATCACATTTAAAATAAATGAAAATAATAATTACATTTCTTCTATACATGAAGAGTTCGTTGTTCTTGCAGGGAAAAATATATAATCTCTATTTATTATCTTTTTTAAACACCTTCTTTATTATAATTATGTGTTACCAATTTTGATTTATTTGTCCTATGGGATACGAATGGAATAAGATAGTTGTAAAATCATAAAATCTTCCACATATATAAAAGCTGTAACATTTTTATTACTCAATTAAGTCATTTAGGACATTTTATATACTATTTTGTTGTAAATAGCTTGTATTGATATCGTAAATACCATATAAAATCTGCTATATTTTTTTAATCGCACATACTAAGCAATAAATAGATACATTCTTAATAAATAAATGAGTAAATGAGCTTCCTCCTCTATTTATATATATATATATATATATATATATATATATATATATATATATATATACATAAGTTCACATAATTTAATAAAACTTCCCTTACAAAAATTTAGAATAAATGGAATTATATAAAATACTTTATTATCATTCACAAATAACGTTTTGTAAATTCATTATTAGCGAGTTGTTCAACAAATTTTAATTAAATCGTAATTAGACTTATTCGTTATTTTTTTTATTGACTTTCGAGTATTAAAGGGTAGTCTATAAAAATATGAAATATTTACATTGCAAATTTAACAATGAAATATGTATTTTTAATTAAGGAAATATGTTAGTTACTTTTATAAGTACATGATATTTTTTAAATTTTATAGAGATTAAAATGGATATATTTTGTAATATACATGTGTGAGTAAACTGTATTAAGTGTTTTAATAGAAACCAGGTCAACTTGTCATATTTCATAATAAAGTATTTAAAATTTTGTTATTTTTATACAGTACAAGAATACTCTCAACCATTAGCGTTTAACATTCTATTAATGAATTCCATCGTACTTTAAGAAGTACCCTTAACAAAATTGATAATACAAAGCTAAGGTAATCAGTTAAAGTAGCCGTTTACAATCAAAAGGTCGTAAGCTCAAATCGTAAAGTACTAAGAATCTTGAATATATTTCTTTTAAAGATATTAAAAGGCAAATAACATTTCAAGCCTTATTCTTTGTAATCCATTTTATCATATTTAAGTAAATATAATATATATTATATAAATTATTTCAAATTAATTAATTATTATAAAACATAAAGATTCCACACTTTTTTAAAATATATTATTGTATGCAAATAATATTTATATTACTTTGCAATTACTAAGAAACTTTTAATTTCAGTATATGTATTTTATTAAAAAAAATATATAAATAACTAATAAAATATTATATATATATATATATATATATATATATATATATATATATATATATACATAAAGAGTGTTTGTTAACGAATCAACAACACAATTATCACAACTGTTTAAAGTATTTCTATAATGTTGTAATTTATTTATAAACTATACACGAATATTGATTATTATACTCTTTAAGATAATACTTCAACTGTTAAATAAATGATCAATTTCGAATAATCACCTTTTTTCTGATAGGTGTACTTAATAGTAAGGCTAGTTTATATAATTTGAATAATTAAACAACATGAACAAATATTGATAAATCATTACTCTTTAATAGTATCAGAAAATAGAACGAATTCCATTAAAAGTTAAAACGCTATTAACAAAAAATAATACATGGTACAATAAATGATTAAAAATATATTTAATCCTTCTATTATATTCTATTATTTGTTAAACTTAGACTTTATAGTCAAAATATATCTCAAATATAAAAATAGTTTTCCCTTCAATATATTTATAGTATGGAAATACTAATAACGTCCATACTTTTTATTAAAACTGCACTTTATATGATAAATATTAGATAAAAAAAACATGAAGCATTTAATTATTATATAATTCAATTGATGAACAAAGTGATTAAAAATAAATTACAAAATACAATATAATTCCAAACATCCAAAATTAATATACATCAATTACATTTCATAATTGAATGTTTATAATTTTGATGATAGCTATTACATCTAATATATTGTTTAATATAAAATTTTAACCAGCAAAACATATATATATATATATATATATATATATGTATGTATAAAAAATGAAATATTTTATTTGTCATTAAGATATGTTATTGTAAACGGATAAAAAAAAATTTCACAGAACGCATACTACAAATCAATGTAACAAATGAGCTTATTTGTATTTTTCTGTAATCATCATAGGAAATGAGAACACATTATTCATCTAAATCATCTTCGGCGTCTATAAATAATGTTACAGTAATAAGCGTTCTTAAATAAAGCATTCAATTTAAAAATATATCTACGGTGATGACAGTGCCTTTTTTAACAACACGTTGGATGATACACACTGCTACAGAATATAGTTTGTGACGTTCGGACTAATTTATTATGGCACACACATTAGCGAAAAAAGATATATTTTTTAAGTTATTTACAGTCTCGAGAGATTTCTTTAATCTCTTGTTGTTAGATGACATTTATTTTTATTTAAATAATATAAAATTATTATTGTTATATATAAATATATATATATATATATATATATATATATATATATATATATATAAAGGTATTAAAACATTAATTTGTATTCATATCGAAGCACTCCATTTCATCATAAGATCAAAATTAATTTTCCGAACTTATTTTTCATTCATTTATTTATTTACTTTGTTCATGTACCATGAATGTTCCAACGAATGTTCCAGTTATTTTAAATTAAATATTATTAAGTACCCAATTTGTATTTAAATCATTTTAGATAATAAACCAGTATTCATGAGCTTCTGCTGTATTGTTTCTCGACAATGGTATAGAATTTTGACATTATTAAGATTATATAAAATAAACCAAAAAATCGATAATTATTGTAACTTGAATAAATAAAAATAAAATAAATATATAAATGTTAGTATTATTTTAAGACATTTCTAATTGAAAATAATAATTTTTGAAAATTTTACAATTGTTATAAAAATTAGTTATTAATTTAAAAAATAATTGTTGACATAACTGACGTTAAAATTAATTTTTATAAAACTAATATTGTCTTAATATAGGAATAGAATTATATATATATATATATATATATATATATATATATATATATATATATATATATATGTATGTATGTATGAGAGAGATGTTTGTGTGTACGTATATAAACTTTTTAACAAAGATAATACTATTAAAGTGTTCGAAGACATATACGTATAAGTATGATGTGTAAGGATAAAAAATGACAGTTACAACATTGATAACGAGCATATAGATATTAGAGTGACAGCTATCTATCATAGACAAACAAAATGGGCTACGTTAAAAAGATTTCGACCCAAAAACAAAAGTTCGTACAACCTCAAACTTTTCAACTATATTAGACACATAGTTTGCATACACCTGGTATGCGATATTACTCTTTGTCTCTCTGAAGAAAGTTTTTACAATTTATACTGTCATTATACATACATACATACATAACATATATACATACATACATACATAAATATATATATATATATATATATATATATATATATATATATTGTATGTTTGTGTAAAGGAATATATAAATTGTTATAAACAGTCTCTGGTACAATATGAATAAATGTATAATTGATATTCGAAAAAATAAAAAGGAATATATCTATTATTATAAATTAAATTTGGACTTTGATGTACATTTATTGAACATTTTGTATAGTATATTAATTTAATCGTTTATTACAAAAAATAATATATTTTTTTATGTTTTCCATATGGAATATTTTCCAACATCGGAAATATACTAACGATATAATATTTAAATACTTTTATTTTATATTTCAGTATATTGCTTTTTCATTAAATCGCTAGCTCGACAATCACTCAATGAATAAAGTTTGAAATATGATTTGAATAGAATATATTGTATTTTACTGACAAGACGTATATATATATATATATATATATATATATATATATATACATTTTTTCTGTAATAAATATACAAACCAAGTCTGTAAAAAGTTCGAGAATAAATCAAAAGTCTATATTTTACTGATTATTTAAAGAAATAAATTACAAAAATGTAAAACATAATATTTATAAAAAAAAAGAATAAGAAAGTTATAAGCTGGACAAAATAAGCTCTGATAATAATAACTGACATCTTTTTCAAAAATTAAAATTGGTCCTTTTTGACTAATAATACTAAATATAAGAAAATACTTCGAACAATTCGTTTGTATAAATAATTAATGAAGTTTATATATGTACTATATAAACTTGTTCTAATCACACTATATCTTTTGATATACACACAATAGTGAATATAAATAAAGATCAAAAGAAAACGTAATTACACCACGCCATGTTTAAATAATCAAAAACGTTTAATATCAATACCTGCTGATAAAATGATTCAATGAAATTCCAGTGCGACAAAACGTATTTTAAATACGCACCTAAATATTCTTTTGATCTTACATAGAATGTAAGATATTTGGAATTCGCATGATTATATGGTACATTATGAATGAATGGTATGTGAAAAGGTATAATGAAATCATACATGCGGATTTGTTTGTACAATTTTGTAAAAAATATCTGAATGTGAAACGTGAAATAATAAAAAATCTTTCTAGTTTAATTTTCCTAATTACTGTTAAATGCATTATGCAAAAATAATCATTATTAAATTTACTAATAATAATATATTTGTTTATAGAAAGACTAGTACTAATATATATTATTTTTTATTTTGTGAAATATTCCTGCATGGATTAAGTATTTTATTGTATAAGAACACTGAATGTTGTAAACGAAAATATTAAAAATTTAAACATTTATTTCAATATACTTTTAACTGTTTTAAAGATTTATAGAATTAATATTTCATTTATTATTTTTATATAACATTGATATTTTAAAAGATTAATTATCAAAATTAATATACAAAGTAGTTAACAAAAAAGTTTTCTTTGATATAATATTTTAAAATAAGATTTATCTATATATAATCTGAATCATATATATATATATATATATATATATATATATATATATATATATATGTATGTATGTATGTGTGGTAAATTTTTAATTAAAGCAAGAATAGATGTAAACCTATAGAAAAATACGATTCAAAAGGGTCAAATATTCCCAATATATGTATATTAGATTGAAATAATAATTGCACACTCTTGCCAAAATGCACCTGCTATTTCCTGCTGATAATAAATAGTTATAGTAATGAAAGGGGACTGGCTGCCAAACGATGTTATTTTATAGTAATTTCTTCCGATTTTGACACGATCGTTCATCATACTCTGCCCGTTTTCATTGAATTTAAAACGGATTTCACTCGCACACTAAATTAATCAGCTACTCATTTGTAATTGATATTAATTACACGGGAAGGTGCCTGCTTCAAGTATTTAATTCGTTTTTGTTGTTTATAACGACTCAATTAACATTTTCCAAGATATTGAAGAATTGTCTGTATAAATTTGTTTTATACCAGAAAAACTACAGTTTTATAACCATTATAAACACAGTTCCATTAATTTAATCAATTCAAATAAATAAAATCCTACTAATAATTATATATATATATATATATATATGTCTTTTTAAATATAAATAAAATCACCGCTTAACTATAATTACATTTATTTATTATTAACCTTCCAGATACACATTTTAATTTGTTACTTTCAATTTTCACACCGATTACCTATTTTTTTAATAAAAGTAAATTAAAAAAATTTATGAATTTAAAAATTGAACGCCATATTAATTAAGAAATATTTATATATACGAGTAATTATACAATCTTATTAAAAAAAAATATTTTTACACGTAAAGGTCAATCAGTAGTAAATACTTGATATTTGTTCAAATTTTAATTATTAATTTAAATAAATAAAATACCATTACACAATTCTATGCAATATTTAAACAGATTAAGAGAATGTCAATTACAAAACTTTAAAATGGAAAAAATTATTACTGGCAGACGTCAACATAATTAATAGAAAAGACTTCGCACAGTAATGGATGAAGAATAGATGAGGGTATTGATTTATATATATATATATATATATATATATATATATATATATATATATATATATATATATATACTGTATATTAAATACTAGCACAAATACATCTCTTTAGTAATAATTAAGAAATTACTTTTAAAATATTTAACGAACGAGCCTTATAAATTAAATAAGCTATCATCCCTAAATTATCACGAGAAAAGAAGAAAAGATATCTCTGATATTAAAATATAAAAGCGGAATTTTTAATTATTGAAATGAACTAATTTTGAAAATTAATATTCAAATTATCAAATGTACAACATTCGTCATATAAATATCTATGAAAAAACAAAATGACGAATAAAAAAGTGAAATGTAAACTTATTTACAGTTTAAGAAATTCAATCCGAATAAGAGAAAATTCATTTTGAACAAAAACATTTTCAATTTGGTTAAAGTATGAAAAGAACTAACACAAAAACAGAAATAACATTCGAAACGCATAAAATTTAATTGTGTTACTTAAAAGTTTTATTTAGAGGTCAAACAAGAAGAGATCGATCGATGTAAGACAAAAAGCAATGAAATGAATGTTTTCGTTGCACCGTTCATGAACAATGAGTCAAAAATGATTACCGTTGTCACATTGTATGTACAGCTATTCTAAATTTCGTGTACAATACGCGCTGTACAATAAGTATATTAAGAAACAATCTATATACACGCAGAATTTATTCACCAAATTTATCACAATACAAAATGTAAATAATACACAGAACGGTTACTGGCTGTTTTATTCGTTTTTGTGTTGGATATTTCGTGATTATTTTTCAGGGTTGTTACTGCGGTAATGATGATAATAATAATAATGGAAGAAAAGATAAAAGGAATTCAAAGAAACTGCAATGAAAAGCAACAACTTGTTCGGGGAACAAGTTATATTTCGGTTACCCTAACAGAACGTTAAACACGATTTATAATTATAAAATAACAATAGGCCATCTCGTGTTTATTCAGTAAACACGACGTTTTAAGACTTTTCAATTATTTATACATTCGTAATAATTACAATAACATTCTCGAACATGAATATTGAAAAAATTTTGAAGTATCAAAAATGTTGATTACATTCCAATTCTTTCATTGTACAACAATGTATTATAAATGCCATATAATGTACGAACTCGATTAAAACTGGAATTCAACAATGTTTACCAATCAACACAATAATTACTAAAAAATAATTTGAACGTAATGTACACTGAAAACTAAAATGGAAAACTACATATTGATAAATTTTAAACAAAACCAAGAACATAAAACTATATATATGCAGAAGAATATTTAAAAGATATGATAATTAATGAAAAGATAAAAAATAATATTATACAGTGTTTATTATTAAAAATCTATGATTTCAAGTACCTTATGTGCTATATAATTATATATATAATTTTGTAATGTTTAATAGTATTTTACTATTAGAATATAAAAGAAAAATCTATTAAGAAATTTAACACTGAGTAAACATACAAAAATTAACCTGGCGATTCGTTTTATATGAGAAACTAACCAAAATATTACACGCACTTGATATAACTAGTTTAAAGAGTTTTATTATTCTATAAATTTTCGTTTTACATTCGTAAAAGTATATGAATATTATTTAAAACATTAAATAAATATAAAAATATCGACTTACATTCAAATAATATATTAAATCTCCATCATTTCAATCATTGTACATTTTAT
Organism: Acanthacorydalis orientalis; assembly: GCA_034766995.1. Taxonomy (NCBI): domain Eukaryota; kingdom Metazoa; phylum Arthropoda; class Insecta; order Megaloptera; family Corydalidae; genus Acanthacorydalis; species Acanthacorydalis orientalis. The sequence goes on along the minus strand of CM068324.1, from coordinate 19,256,015 downwards.
GTTCATTGATTTTACACTGTACAAATCTGACCTTTACATGAATATGTAATTTATTTTTCCATTGTTAAAATAAAACAGAATCACAAATTAATATCAGAAATTATTTTCAATAAAGATTTTTTAAAAACGTATTCTTAATTGTATAATGAAATAATGAAATATTAAAACCAGTAATGATTACAAACTTCTAATCAAAAATCTCAATAATGAAACAACTGAATATCACTGTTTACTAAATAAATAAACTACGAAACAAATGAACGTCTACAACTAAAATGTTAATTTTAAATACATACCAGCCAAGTAAACTTTTACCTATTTTGAATCAATATTTTTATAGATAAGTTTATATAATATTGAATTCGAATTCATTAACGAACCGAAAATATATTAATGATTGTGTATACACTTGTTATCATAAATTGTGAATTGAAAATATCATGTGAATAAAATTCAAACGTTTCATCTAGATAAGGTAAAATATTTCACCAGTAATTATCTTATATTAAGTAAAGAAATAAATTTATATATGAATATACATACATATATATATATATATATATATATATATATACATATACATATATCATCAATCAATGTTCATAAATCACACAACTTATTGCATGATATTCTTTACCAATTAAGCTTAATTGCACACCACTACGATAAAAAAAATTTGAACATAAAACCTATTAATTACTATTCAAAAACTCTACCGATTGATCACCTAGATCTTATACACGTTATAACAAAATATATATTTATGTGACGTATAAAATTTATGTTATAAAAATACTCTCGAAAGTAATATATTTTCATAGCATTAAGAAACATGAGCTCAATAACAGTTTCTTTTTCATATTTTACTTAATACTGAACCATTTTTTAGAATAACGCAGACAATATTTCCCTTGGGGAAAATGTTATATTTAAAAATAATTTACTGGAAATGAACACCAACCTTTTTTGTTATCCTATATATATATATATATATATGAAAAGTAACATCAATTTAATATATTAATTTTCTGGTTATTGAAATTGTATTATAAAAAAATGTTGTTTTTAATATGTAAATATGATATTTGTATTGAATTGTAACAGAAAAAAATTAATGAATACTGTGTCGTTCCTGAAAATAAATAAAACATATCAATTTACAAAAATATCTATAGTATACAGGCTTGAAATTCTACATATAATATACAAAATAAAATCAATTTAATAGCAAAGATTAAATATTTTTATCAAACCAAAATTTAATCAAAACAGAGTTTTATCTGTAATTTTTTTATTCTGACTATCCAGAAGTCTTTTATTAAGGGAACAAATATATTAATTTTATAATATTGGTCTTCAATTGCCTGCTTTAATAAATAGATTAACTATTATTTAGTTTGACTACTTGATTAATACAAGCTAAAGGAAATAATTTTTAAATATCTATAACTGACGAAATGTATTAATATTATTATTACAAATATTTTTGTTGATAAATAAATAACATTCGATAAACATCATAACTAAGTAAATAAATAAAAAACGATCAGGTACATTAAATTCAACAGTATTTAGAAATTATTCTTAATTGTTCAAATAAAACAACAGTATAGTTATTTAAGTATCAGATTTCAAAACAATAGAATCAAGTTAAATGCGCGAATAAATAAAATGTAACCAGAACGAAAACTAACATGCAACAACCATTCTTTTTGCTTCAGTAATTATTTAGAACACACATACTTATCAATAACAACGATTATAGATTTGAAAATAGCACGCATCCCTGTATACCTGTTGATTGCAAACAAAAGTGTCATTGTATTATTTAACGTTTCATTAACTTTAAAGTACTTTTGTTCATGCTTCCCTTATGCATTGTTTTCAATGTTTATAACAAAGAATAAAATTTGAAATTTATTTTACTTAGTTAAATATTTGACCGAAAACTGGTTGAGGAACAGTGGTAACAGAAATAAAATTAAGCACTTTCAAAAGCATTAATTATAAAATTTTGTAAATTATTTTGTATTCAGAAACATGAAGTAAGGCAATATAAATTACATGTTTCAATCTTATATTTTCATAAACTAATAAAGTGTTATATATATATATATATATATATATATATATATATATATATATACAATACATTAGAAATTTGGTCATTTCAAAACTATCGATAGATCAGTAAAAAAAATTATAACCTATCCAATATATTTTAACATAAAAAATGTATTCGAATACATACTATATCAAATATCGATCCGATATTAAAACTTTGTTTTACAGAGATAAATGCACTAAAATATATTTTTAATTTACTTTGTACTATTAATTCACGCCCATATCTTTAGTGAATAATATATTTAATTAAGTTATTTAGTACACATAAACTAATTATTGTTGTTAATAAAATGTGAAATAAATTGAATGTAAAAATGTTTAATTCCAAAATTGTATAAAACAACTGTGCTTTAATGCAAACAATTAACTACCACAAATGTTTATAATACGAAAATGCTTCCGCTTTAATTTAACACGATAAAATATTACCTTATGAGAAATAAAATAAACTAATTAAAATAGCGCATTTTTTCCATTTACTTTAAAGTTAGTTTTACACAAGAGAACGTGATATAAAAACGACAAGATGGAGGTATATAAAAGAAAGGCCACAAGTGAAACATACTACAACGGCCATCACAATTAATGAGAGCATGTTTTTACTTAAACACTAACTTAACTAATTAGTGAAGAGTGTTGGCTGCCCTGCACGCACCCCCGCATAATACAACCACCTAAACACTCATCCCTCTTCATTGTAAAACAGTGTCATACCTTGATGTGACTAGCTTCCGAGGCCTGTTCAAACGTATAAGTTTTTAGTGAAAGTTTGTGTATAGACTGATGAATAGTTATTTCAATTTTATATTTATTTTATGTTACACCAAGGGTTTGCATTGAAGATGTTTTATAAAAATTTTAATAATAGTTTAAAAATATCGTAAAACTAATTTTTGATCCTAGTACAAATTTATTTATATTAATTTCGATTTTTTCTTCTTTAATTTACAAATAACGTTATCAACTGACATTTCAAAATAACTATGATTGCTTTACAATAAGATCTTACCCTCCATGAAAATAAAATATTAACATACAAAACATTAAATACGAAAAAATAATATGTTTGATTCATTAACGGTCGTGTAAATACCTTTTAAATGTATTATTATCTAAAATATTTAGTGTTTAATATCAACACAGCAACTGATTTAAAATTGAAAAAGAATCCCACAAATAGCTCCATTAGCTGATATTTAATTTGCAACCAAAAGCATTAACGATAGATTTACCAGAAATATTCCATTTAATATATTAATATTTTATCAAAACATTCCGAATAAACGGAATAGGAAATTCTGCAATAATTAAAACTCATTAATAAAAACAACTTCCAAAATATGTTCACTAGTAAACAGATAAAATAATAATAATTGTGTTATTATTATATATAATTATCGTTATTTATTTATAAATGTATGGAAGTAATTCAAAATAGATTTTTACTTCTAATTCATTTCAAAATAACTGCATATTATATTAATTAATGTTAGTTACCATCATTGTTTCATGAATCTCAGATTATATACATTTTGCATTTATGTGTTTTTATTATTTTATAATACGACTGGTTGAACCTGTAATATTGAAAAATATGTAAAGATTTCGGAATTTAATTAAATAAACTGAAATCCTGTACTTTTTCATAAATAAAAATACATGAAGTATTAAAGTGAATCTTAATAAATTGTCCTGAAACTATATTTAAGTGGTCGTTGCGTGTTATTCGAATAAAAAACAAACAATAACCAAATAACATGCTGTCTATTTTGACAGCTCCATCAGTTGCATTTCAAATACCATCACAAATGTATATTGGATAGTATTCTACGTTGGTGGTCCTCAGTACAATAGCTAACATGTTAACGTTATGAGTATTTATTTTATTTTTTTGTGTTCCAAACATTTTTCATGTGGTATGGCAGAGTTTCAAATATTTGAGTATTATGTTATGGTTTTTGTATTGAATGTACTAATACAGATAATAAAAGATCACAATCGTTTTTTCTACTTTCTATCAATCTTTTATATATATATATATAAAATACTCATTATAAAATAAATTCATCATTTAACAATTTATTTAATCCTATATTATCTAATCTCACTTGCTTCAAATACAAAATTACAAAAGTAAATAGACAACAAACATAACATAAAAATAATTAATTTGGCATTTTTTAAATTAAAAACGTTAAAATTTAAACATAATCTACGATTGTACTCTCGACAAGGAACATTCTAACTACTGGTACAAGTACTCTCATAAACAGTAATTACTCTATCTAATCTTTATTGTACTTTAATCTATATTAAAATCTAATCTTTATTACATACGATCGTTGAGAATAATTTGCTACCCTAATATTATACTAAGCTCGCAATAGAAATTCAATATTTTAAATATCAAATTCAGTTTCGCTATTAACGTAATGTGCGTCACGATACTATACGCTTAAAGATATGCTTCAAAATAGTGGCTTTCATGCCTAGTGTGTGAATATTTTCTGCCAATCGTATTTGGATTGTCACCCTACTATAGTGACCAACGTTGTAATAAAAATTCATTAGGTCAATCAAATTAATTTTTCAATTGGAACGATGAAATTTTCAACAACAAGGGAGATCATAAAACTAGCATAAAATACACACGGTGTTGTGACTTTAAAATGATAATAAATATTCAATATATTGCCTGAATTATCAACTTGCATTATACAAGCACCTGTATTCATTTCACTGGGGGGTGAAATGAATTTATTTAGTTATTTTAAACAAATGACTTAATAAATCAAAAAAAAAACATAAAAATCGTTCAGTAAAACATACTCTTAATTAAGTTAAATATGTTTACAAAAGAATGAATTAATTTCCATGTTATTTCACATTAATAACTTATATAAAGTGTTCTAGTTAGTAACAAATTTAATAATTAATTAGATTTAATAAAAGAACGAACCAGAATAAATAATTTTGTAACCAGGTCATCAAATTAACTAGACCACAGACATAGAAATCAACGAAAAATATTTTTAACAGAAAATACAAATATCTAAAAGCAATTTCTCTTTTTTACTATATTGAGATAACATAAAAAACACGTTAAAACTAAAGTTTTAAAGTAAAAGAATAATAAAACGTTAACATTATTAGTAGTTCATTAATTACTTGAGACATCTAATGGTACAAAAAAATCATAAAATATAAAATTATAAACATGATCGGCACTATTACAAAATAACATCCACATCACAAAGTTCAAAACAATGGCATGTTACCGCAACATTAGTATCAGAAACGAAACGTCTACAGATATGTAAAAGAATATACATACAGACAATTACGATTTATGTGTATATATATATATATATATATGCGCGCACACACACACAACATATATATACACACACCCACATATATATATATATATATATATATATATACACGTATTTATAAGCATGTGTATGTTTTACACATATATCTTTTTAAGACAAAAGTGGTCAGTCATTGACCGAAAAGATTGATTTACAAAGAAAAAACTGTTTCTCGCATTTTTACATTCTGAAAAACTTATACACCCGCCCACACGGTTCTATTCATAAATAAAAATTGTTTCAAGAGATACGCCAAAAGTGTGACGAAATAGTACGTTTTTCACTTTGTTTATTTCGATTTCTTAATGTAAATACAATGTATATATATATATATATATATATATATATATATATATATATATGTATATATGTGTGTGTATGCATATTATTTTAATAACCTCCTCAAGTATCATATAAAAATAGTTATTTGAAATTCATACTGCAAAAAGTATTATTTAGAAAAAAAAACAATTAATTAATTCCAAATGTCATTCTACTGTCTTCAGAATACTACCATTTGTTCCATATAATTTATTTGATGAATGGAGGCATCTTTCCCTTAATGCAATCGAACCCACAATATACCCAAGCACAAACTCGTAAAAAGCATTGATCTTATACGGTTGGCTACGATGCCAGCTAGTAACTATCTAATTACCGACAATAAACTCCACAAGAAGACATTATCCATGAATGAATTCTCACAAAACATCCGGTATTTCATTCCTAATATGTACAGGAAACCTAAAAGTGCAATTACTGTACAAATTAATAGTTTCCATAAACGTACCCAAAAAAGAAACAATCTAAATTCGATTATACACAAAAAAAACGTCGTATATTCAAAATGTTCATCATGAAAAAAATTTAAAATTTAATATAAAATTATTTCATTACATAACATGAAATAATTTGTAATATGAGAGAATAATATTTATGTTTCTACAATTAAGCTTTTCTATGGTGTAAATAAATTATACATTTGAAATAGCTGAAAATTCTGGATAGATGCATAAAGTATGCATGTAAATTTGACAAGGAATACAAGTTTTCATATTAAAACTTAATTATATAGAATAATATGAAATTATCTTACAATAATAGTTTCATTATTAAATTTGCAACTCTGTGAAATGTAGAAATAATTGTGGTTTCGCATTTAAACCACTGGAGTAAAGCAATAAAATCCATTGTGTATAAACTGCTTTGATATACTGATTTGTTGAATTATCGAATGATTTAAATACAATCATTCAACGTATATGTGTCTGCGTGTATGTATATATATATATATATATATATATATATATATATATATATATATATATATATATATATATATATGATTCAAATCATTAATAAATAAACATAAAAACATAAACAAACTGATGAATAATTTATTTAATTCTTTTTAACAAAAAAAAATAAAAAGATAAATAAAACAAAACAGAAACCTATCTGTTTATTATTTTCTTATTCCCAACATATATTTAAATAAGACAATAATTTGATTGGAATTTAATATACTTAATTCCAGTTTCATGTGGTAAAAACTGCATGACATCATTTTAAAACGACTGTATTTTTTCTCCTCCCTAAAATAAATACATATTATTAATAAAAGTTTTTTTTAATAACCTATAATATATTTCATGTTGTCCATAAATTACTTCCTATAATTACTATATAATTTTGAATTTTATTTTAATAAATAAAGTATTGTAATTATTAATAAAATAAAATCAGAGTACATAAATTTCATTATGTCACGATATATGTAACCATCTTTCCTTTCGTTCAAGTTTGGTGCTTAGCATACTTAATAGTTTACTTGCATAGATTTTACAATGTTTAATATATGAAAATAATTTCACTCGAAAAACATTTCATTTTACATTGCAATTCACTGTGTAGATTATTACGAATAATTCTAATTACTTCATTAATCATTCCTAATAAGTAAATATCAGTTTTCTTTAATCCTTCAATATCTTTTTAAGATCTTTTCAGTATTTTGAATCAATTGAAAGTAAAATATAAAATTCTAAAATAAATAATTAATATTTAAACGACTTTTAGATTTATATTATAATTTTACAGAAACAATTATATATGTATAGAGAGAGAGAGAGATTCAAATTTATGCTTCTACACGAAAGTATTATAAAAACACAAAAATTAAAAAAAACATGTTATCTCCCATTTAGTATTTTAATTCAATTGTATTTAAGTATTGAAGTAAACTAAAATACTAAATAAAAAATAACATGACTTGTCTTAACCCCTGCACCTCCTTTTAATACTTCCATATGGAAGCCTAAATTGAATCAGCATATATATATATATATATATATATATATATATATATATATATATATATATATATATATATATACAAAACATTAATTTTTAAAATATAACATATTTTACCTGTATACTCAAGAAATCACTTGATGTTTCAACAATCAAACGAGGGCCAGATTTAAAAACGTTTTCATCAGAAATGTAAGCAGTTCTTTATAAATTCAAGCCTAGATATCCTAAAAGATACAGAGCAATCAGAAAAATTAATAGTTGTTTTACCTTACCCGATTAAAACTTATAACATAAATAATAAATAAATAATAAACAAACTATAAAAAAATAATAAATCATTCAAGTTATAAGTACAGTAAATAAATAAAATGTGAATCAGAATGTATAGCTAAATACCTAATTTAAAAAATAATATATATGCTTTTAAGAAATTTAATTTTGATAAAAATAGTATACTTAAGTAATGTGAAACATAATAATAAGTAGTACACATTGTTTAAGATTCTCTAGAAAGGTAATATTTAATAAATGTCTCATAACAGTGGTCATTGATAAATCATAATGTTTGAATTAATACAAACTTTTATAAAGTGTTTAAATACAGAATGTTTTAGTATAATTTTATACGTTCACACATATCGATTTATCAAATTTTAATATCATTTGATATCCACACTGTCATCCAATCAGATTTCAAACATTAATGATTCGTGAAAATAGGTCACAAGTTAAGATTATAAATCACTATTTTATATAAACTTAATACATTAAATTCTTAATTTTGAGTAAACTTGCATACTTTTATGAAAATTATAAACATTTCAAGTCCAAGACGTATTATAAGATAAAAATAATTTTGCATGCATACAAAAGTACTGATTACAATTACATTATGATTACAATTATTATAATCTGAAATTTTGTTTTCTATCACAGTATGTTTAAATATATATATATATATATATATATATAAATGAATCTCATAAAACAATTATCTCATTTACTAACAAACATTTAGTACAATGATTTCATAAGAAAAAAAATATAACATTGTTCAAATATTAAATTAATATTTCTTTAATAGAGAACTACATCTCTAAATTAAATATATTGTTTTAAATTATGTTTAAAATTAAAAGTATGTGTTCTTTTTTAAATACTTCAAGTATATCAGTTTTTATTATAGAAAAATAAATAAATACGAAACAAATAAATGCCAATTAATGAAATAGTAATTCAACAGATAAATCTTTTTGGAATTTTATACGTAAATTTTATTTTAATTGGAGAAAATATATGTTTTTCTAGCAAAATGTTTTCTTATTGCGTATTCTACACTTAATGGTTGATTATTTGGGATTAAAAGACACGTCGACAATTAAATAGTCTACATTTTATGACAATCATTTACAATTAGACCAAATATTTTAACACTTTCATTACATGTGAATGAATATTAATAAATTAACATTATTTAATAATAACATATATTTTTTTTCTTGCAACAATTGTATTTACTTAATATTATAATTTTAATTTAAGATAAATAACAGTAATCAAGATAAAAAAATATTTTTATAATTTAAATTACAATAAACCGAAACTCGAATTGTATTTTCTTTAAATAGTTTTACATAAACAAAAATTTAAACGACTATAGTTCATAGTAAAAAATATTTACATTTGAAATTATGAATGTATCTTAATGTTTTGGAATTAAATTGAAAATATTTATTATGTGCAAAATTTCTATAAATAAAAAACTAAAATATTCATTTACAATGATGTCTAAAATGTGATCCTTTATAATACCACTATACTTATTAAACATTTAGAAACATTTAACACAATTTGAAAGCACACAGTTTTATATATTTGCAAATTTAAATTCACAGCCGGACAAATTCGTCTTAATTGATCATTTTGCAATTGGCATAATCAAATAGATTTATTTTATAAAATAATTCAATTATTTAATGCTTTTTACCTCATAGACTAAACTGTTGACTAATTTTTGTTTTGTATATAAAAAAGTATAATTTTTCGAAATGAAATCTTCATATTAATTATATGTAATTGAAAATAATATTTATTTCAGAGAATAAAATAAAAAAATGTATTATTATTGTTGACATTACACATTTATATTATTTTATACGTTATATTAAAATTATATGTTATTATCGATAATTATTTCTTACTAATATAACATTTAAATTTAAAAAGTATATGAAATTATAAAAATGTAAGTTAACTGTTTTAACACACTAATCACTAGAACTGAATGACAAACCACCTTATCTCGAAAGTATAAAATAAGTCATTTTACAAATAATATTTGAAGCTTAAATTATTGTTTAATTTATTAGCATTCATATTTTTAATGATGTTAACACTTAAAAAATATCTAAATAATAATATATAATTACAATTATAATTTTTCAGTAAAAATGGTATCAAATACATTTTCAATATTTTTAAAGTTAATTTTATAATAATACACTAATATTAAGACAATTATTTTCCTTTTACTATTTTCAAATATATATATATATATATATATATATATATATATATATATATATATATATATATATATATATATATATATATATAATTTTATTTCCTTTTTTAGTTACTGTCGTTTTATTAAATTAATTTATCAAAATCAAATAATAATATAAAAATTATATGACAAAAAAAAATAATGTTTTATATTTTTTCCCGCAATAAATTCAATTTAAGTATGTTTTTATAATTTCAGAAATTTTGTCTCAAATAATTCTTATTTAAATATAAAAAATTAACAATTACGCCACTGCCTCAACAGTTTAGTGATATGAGTGACCAATATAAAAATCTATTTATGAAAATATTTAAGTATGTTTATATTAAAAGTGCAAATACAGATGTGCTTAAAAGCTTTATTTTTATACTCTCCTATATAACCGAAAAATATAATTTGATTTTATGATTAATTATATATTAAAGTATATTAATAGACGGATATTTTTACACAATGATAATATTAATTATTTTGTGAAACGTGCGTTACATTTTAATCAATAATTAGTTCAATTAAAAATTTCATACATCAAATTTTTGCCTGTTTGCTAGTAACAAGTAAAATTTCAACACTAGCCAAACAGAACGTTTGCGTGAATCGTAAAAAAATGGTAATATGATTATTTAATTAATCAGGTTTTATTCGAAATTCCACTTTCACATCACGATTTTCCAATACTCGGTTTTGATGAAACGCTTGTCATTACAATTTCGCGTCAAATCTTTCGATGAAATACCTTTTCAAATATGTTTGTTATTTTTCTGACGTATATATCGAATATTGATCATTTAAATTTTTTCAATCATGTGAAGATTTGCAATAAAAAACCTTTACTTACACTTTTTACATACATATATATATATATATATATATATATATGTATATATATATACATATATATGTATGTATCTATATTCAAACTATTCCGATTTTTTTAATGAAAAATATTCTAAAACTTTTTAACTTTCATCTTAATTATTCTACACATTTATTATTAGTGATTCTCTAATTAATAAAAAAGTCAAAACTATAGCATAACGGACGAAAATATAAAATTGTTTAACAAATAAAATATTTTCTTATAAATACATACACAATATACATATGTATATATATGTGTATATATATATATATATATTGATAGATAGATAGATAGACATAAATATATGCCGAGCACCTTAATCTAGTTTTAAATAAAATGATAAAAACTGTTCTCATACATCAATTTAAATTATTTACCGGGAATAAATTTAACACATTTATGCAAAAATGAAAGCACACGCGCACACGCACGAATATATATATATATATATATATATATATATATATATATATATATATATATATATATAGACAACAATATAAAAAGAAATCACCAAATGATATAAAATATACTTATTCTTAATTTATAATCGCAATACATTTACAACCGGAATTGGTTTTCAATAGTATTAGTAAAATATCTAATCATCCATTCATTCTATTTACTGTTGAAATAACATTTTATTTTTTTTTGTACCGTTGTATAGTCATTTTCACAAAAATTATATTATTTTTAGACAAATTAGTATATATAATGAATTAAAAATATGTGTATTATACTTTATGTACATTTATATATATATATATATATATATATATATATATATATATATATATAACATAGAATTAAGTTCTGCTTTTATATTTTCGTTATAAACAACGAATACAAATATGTAAATTTATTTTAATATCATAAAAACAGTCGGCAAATAAACAGCAAAAATCATTGTCACCGTACTAAAAACATTACATATTCTACCCACATCTTTAAAAGATATTATTGTCACGTTGTACGTTAACATTTTAGGTGCCACAAATTTTACAACAAAAAAAATATATACCAATTTATCTATATGCATATAAATATATATATATATATATATATATATATATATATATATATATATATATGTATGTAAATAAATATTGAACCTACGTAGACAGGCACACAAACACACACACACGTATATATGTATATATATATATATATATATGAACTATATTACTATGAATACCTATACAAATATAAAAAGGGGGAAACTGCAAAATGTGTACTACTTAAGAGAATTATAAATTATATAAAACGAAAACGAATATTAATTTTTACTTTACAATTAAGAAACTGAAAACATTAAAAAATAAACTACTAATCACAAACTAATGTATTTGTAACAAAAATTAGAATTAAAAACCCAAATTACTCTGTAAATTACATTTTCACAAATTGAAAAATAACATTGCATATATATATATATATACACGTTTAATGTGTTTATGCATGTGTATTTGTTTATATGTACGAAAAACTAATCTGTACATCTTATTTGTCAAATCATATAATCTTATAAGTTCTTTTGTAATTATAATATATATATATATATATATATATATATATATATATATATATATACCGTTTGATAAAAGATAAAAATGTACAAAGTAGAAAATTTGAGAAATTGTCTATAATGGACACATACACTAAATTATTTTACTGTAAATCTTTAAACTATATTTTTACATACTTGTTATGTATGAATGTGTGTATATATATATTGATAAAATACTCATAAAACACTTATTCACAACAATTTTGACACATGGGACTGTTATTGTTTAATACACACATTCGCCAATTAGAAACAGAAAGCCGGAAAAAAAGAACAATTTAAAATCAAAATTAAATACACCCACTGAACATAATGTGGTATTGTTACACTTTTATAGGTAAAATATTGAATAGAACCAATATTTTAACACACAATGCACATTTAATGAATCACAATATTTCAAAGATAAAAACAAACACTCGACCAAATCTCTCTTTGGTGTTCTTATATTGAAATATCGATACGTTTATCATACAGATATTAATAATGTTCTTTTTTCATACGATATATTAACGTTTATATTGCAATTGAATAGAATATCACACACCGCATGAAAATATTCGTGGAACACTACCTACAGCGTATCTTAACAGAACGCATACTGCTTATGCTCGGAGATTGGACACAATTTTCACTGTTACTAAAACATGCCAACAGTGAAAATTTCAGAAGAAATTTCGACAAAACAAAGTGCGAATGATCATCAGTAATGCTGAAAATATATGATGTCTCTGTTTTATCAGCCTTCATTATATTTCTGTACACCGTAACAACGAAAATTTGTACATCACTGCTAAAAACAGGGATGGCGTATTTAGTTCACATAATATATGGTATATCTGTCCTGTTTTATTAACAAGATTAACGATTCGAGAGCTTTGATGCTTTACGTACTGCACCGGGATCGGCGTCGACCAGCCTATATCGGCGTCTACATTTTCAACGACGCTCACAGTGGCGCCACATTTTAGACATATTTAGCATAGAACATTCAGATAGTACAAGTTTGCGGTGTGTATCCATAGTAAATTACATATTTTACAAAGTGTCTCTCTCGAAAATAATTAAAACCATTCTAAAAAATAATGCAGTACCAAACAATATAACGTATTTTCTAATAATAATAAGCTATTGATAAATATATTCTACCGACAGTTATAAATAAATCCCAATGTAATTATTTTCATTGTATCAGCAATTCTATATTAAGCTGATTCATAACAGTGCATTATCTTTCCAGAGTTTCAAAATGAATAATACACTTTAATCTCCTGATTTATATCGAGATAGGTTCCAAAAAAAGCAATAAATATCCAATAAAAAATACCAAACATCGAATAAAATGCAGTAACAATTTATATACATATCTGACTATATTTATTTTTGAAGAGTGTTCCGAGAAATGATTTTCATCAAACAGAAATCTAATACCTATTCAAATCGATAAATTTATTTTGTAAATTATATATATATATATATATATATATATATATATATATATATATATATATATAGTGTATTAAATTTTGTACATACTAAATAGTAAAGTGTTAAAGATTATTCAACATTTACGAGAACCTTACTTCTAAAAAATAAGTCTCGAATCCTTAAAATTAAATCATGATTAAATCATCATATCGACGATTAAAATTACGACAGAAAATATATTGGTAAACCATTATAAATTGAAAATACGAAATTCTAAAAATTCATATCTTTTAACATACACTGATATTTAAATTTAACATAATTCACATAGAATAGAACATTTCAATAATTTCCACGCAACTCATGATTTCAGCGAACGAAACTTCAAAGCCCAAACAAATCGTGCTACTGGTTTAAATATTTTTATATAACATACAAATAGCCTATATATGATTCAAAAGAAACCTTATCATTTTCAATAAAAAACAGCGAATTATTTTGATCGGAAGATATATACTTATATAAATTAATAAACATTATTTATTTGTATTTATTATTAGTCAAACGTCTATTATTCTGAGATAAGGTATTGAAAGATATAAAATATCCAATAAAATAAAATATATTTTTAAACATAACATATTTTTAAATTCTCTATTTAAATAATTATTTTTCTGAAAAGAATATATATATATATATATATATATATATATATATATATATATATATATATATATATTGTTACAAAGAATATACTTAATAATAAAAAAATTGCGAATATACAATTTACTTCTTTCTACCTGCTATAATTAGAGATATGATATGAGTGTGTGTAAAAAAAACTAAGTGAAATTAATAATAAACGGTAGATTAAATGAAATGGGAAAAAAATCCTTCCATAAATACATATTTCATCAAATTTATTTTCGTGTTTTATTAATCCTAAAAAAATATTTTTTATTTACAATATCTAGTCAAAATATTTACATAAAAGATATTTAACTGTTTATTCAAATCCATTTTTAAGTACATGATATCCGATATGGTCGTAACCTCTCTGACCTATCTTAACACCAGCTACTTTACATGCAAAAGTAAGACAATCTTTCAAATGCATTTTATTCATCATACTATATATAATTGATGCACAGAACGTATCACCAGCACCTAAAGTATCATTTATTTCTGAAGGTGGAAAAGGGAGACAATCAAATAAAGTACCATCCGGTGTTCGGCCCATTGCTCCTTTATCACCCCAAGTAGTGATTACAATAGCACTAAAAAGTCATACATTTTTTTTAATATCTATCCATACTTTCGTAACAGTATTATTTATATTTCAGAATAGTTTCATGTATAATTAATTATACAATAATCAAAAGTAATTTTATATATTATTTATTAATACTATAAACTAAAATGATCATTGACATCAATAATGAACCTGTGGAAACTATATATTAAGACTTTGAAAGCAATATATATATATATATATATATATATATATATATATATATATATATATATATATATATATGTTGTGTGGGAATACCTTAATTTCGTAACTTGTGCCATATTTTCTAACGTTTCTTTCATAGAATGATATCCTCTATGTAAAGAAAAATCTCTTCCTATTATAATGACATCGGCAAATGAAACCAAATCCAATAATTGATCTCGTTGTTTCTCTAATTCCAGAGATATTTTTATAGGAGTTTGACCTTTTTCCAAATTTTTATTAAATTTTAATATATGTTGCATCATTAATCTTACCTCTGAACAATTTCTACCCTGAAATACAAATAAACCTCTGAAAAAACATGAACTAAATTTTATATCTAAAAATTAAAAATTTAACATATATGTATATATATAGAGAGAGAAAGAGAGTATAATTATTAAATAAATACATAAAAAATTCAGATGACAAAGTAAAGAAAAACTAAAGACAAAACAATACTTTTTTATCAGTGAAAAAATGATACAATTTGATAATCATACGGTATTTTATTTGATACACGCGAAACAGATATTTATTAACTGAATAAAAACAATTTATAAACACTTATATTATTTAATTCGTAATACATTCAGAATAAAGTATAGAAAAATTGAAAACATGTACGTCATCTACAGAAGAAATCTTTTCTGTACTTTGGACAGGTACGAAAATATTTTTGAATACGTCAAATTCAATATTTGTAAATATTTCATTCATAAAAATTAAAAATATTCTAGCAATATTTTATTTCATATTATACGTCGTATCGTTTTAAATATTATATGAAACAATAAAAAACAAAGTAGCCATTTGATCATAATATACCTCAAAGTGCACCCACGCATATTCATTTAAATTCGCTTTTTTAAAATCATCTATTGTAATTTCTGGTAATCCTGGATTATGATGGAATATTGTTCGTGATCCACTTGATTTACTGAGAATAATTAATGAAAGCGGAGATTCAATTCCACTGTGAAATATGCAGTGGCTTATGTCTATATTACGTTTATGAAAATCATCAGTAAGAAATCTAAAAAAAAAAATACTAATTAATTTTAATGCTTCTATTAATATTACTAAACAAGATGATTTTCTATTTTTATTAGATTTTATATTTCTTTAATGAATTACGTGCGTTTGTAAAAAATATATTTGTAAAGAATTTTATATTTTAATTTTGCTAATTGTAATATTTTATTATCGCATCATCTATAAATTGTAAGTATTATATGTATATGAATTATTACTTCTGCAACAGAATCAGAACTAACAATTGTTATAACAATATTTTAAGAAATATCTAATAATGTTCATAAAGGTATTAACAAATATTGGTAAATATTAAAAGCCCGTATTTACTTCAAATGCGTTTCTTTACTCAATGATCCAAGAAATTCACATGATACGCCAAGTTGTGATAAAACAGTACAAATATTTGACGCATTTCCACCTCGTTGATACCACAAATCACGACATCTGTAATTATTCAAGTGTTAAATATTTTCCTTTATTGTTTATCACTGTATGACAAAAATAAATACATTATTTCATTACACATATAATACGAAATACGTGACTAATACACACGCACGCACACACACACACACGCAGGCAAAAAGGGCAAGTTATTTTATACGTTATACAAACTATTTAAGATAATGTTAAATAAACAAAAACATATTTCCGGAACGTCACTTGAAGTATTTATTTTTATTTCTTCAAATTTGAAATAATATTTTTAATAGTATTAAAATAAATGCATCAAAACAAGGAACATAAAAAAATAGACAAAAAATGATTTTAAAATAAATCCTAGTTTTTAAAAATATTAAGAAGTATAAAAAAAAATCTCGTACGACAATTTTCATATAATAAAGCTTAAATACAAATTGTTACTAATTGTATATTAATTCATTATCTTAAATGCTATTACTCGAGTGCGTTATTATATAAAACATGCATACATACATATATATATATATATATATATATATATATATATATATATATGTATATATAAATGTATGTATGTACAGAAAGAGAGAGAGAGAATATTTCAATATTTTTTTATTATCATTCAGTCATAGATAAAATTTATCGTTCTTTTTACAATTGCATTGCATTAATTGTGCCCGGACGTATAAAAAAGTGTTTAATATTAAATTTCAAGTGATAAGAAGCGACATTCTATTTTTAAGTCGCATCAGTGAAACAGAAGTAATTTGACATTTTTTGTTTTGTATGTAGTTTTATTCATTATTTAGAATGTTTACTTACACGTACATACATTATTACAGTTTTCATATAAATATATAAAATAATAAGCAATTATTACAGACATCCATAATACATAAAAAATTGAATACTATAGAAAAGTAAAAAATACGTTAAATTGTATATTGTTAAACGTCTTAATTGATAATTTTAATCTATTATTATGTATTACCTTGCAATTTTCCATTAAGCATTTTCTTATGTTTCGTACTTTAAAATTATTAACAAACATTTTAATGTAAAAAAAAAATCATAAAATGAAATATATAAAAATATTTGTTATTAATACAGAAAATATATTTCACCAATTGAGTGGCATAATTCGATTCAAATTAAAATATAATGAAATATAACAGCACTTGTTATAAAATTATTAAAAACATGTTTATCGAAATTATAGTACTGGTTGTCCTTCTAAACAACACAAATACTCATAAAAAAATATAGATTAAGTTCACGACGATACGAACATTAAATTTATGGTTTATACGACATAATTAATTATCTTGCGCAATAAAATGAGTCGATCATCTGGCTTTGCTTGCAGGCTACACTTCCCAGTCTTCGGTAATTATCCGAGGATTAAAAGAAAACACTTTTAATTTTATCCAGATTTAATTTCGAACAACACATCACAATTATATTATTATAATATAATTACAATTTATTTTCTTGTTTAATTAATTATAGACACGTTAGTGTGTATATATATATATTCTAGGATGCTTTTGAATCTTAATATATTATGTTCAGCAATAGAGTGTAAGTGAATCACTCTACTAATAAAATTTAAAATTCAGTATATTTAATACATCTTAAAAATATATTTAAATTTATTATTTTAATAAAAAAAATCATTAAAAAAAGAATATAAAAGTAAAACACACGAGCATAAGCACTTGATTATTATAAAAGCTAAATAATTAATACAGAATCCATCAATAAATCAGTGCTACTTATTTTATTATCAGTTTTCAAATGATGGGAAATAAAATTCTGATTCGCAGATTGCAAACTACAAATTTTCTATCTGCAGTATATTTTTTAGGCAACACAACATTATAAATTAAATAGCCTAATTTACTAATATATGTTGCACTCAATATTGTTTGCAAACTATTTAAAAAATACACAAATTATTATCAATAACTAGTAAATTCAGTTTAATATTTAAAAAAACATGATAATTTTTTACTAATATTAAATAAAATGATTATAAAAAATATCTCCATCTTCATTTTACTTCATCGAAATATCATTTTTAATGTTTTTTTAAAAAAAATAAATTATGCGCAATAAAATAAACATTCTTTTTAAATATACATCTTAATAATTATTTTTGTTACTTTATATACATTGATACTTTAACGAATTTTCCATATTAGTTATTTAAAATAACGATTTATTGTATAACAAAATTATTAATAATTTAAAATCAATTTGGGAATATAATGATATATCAAAACGTCCATTAATATTAATCAAAGAATATTATAATTTTACTAAAGTATTCTTTAAATTCTAAACAACACATACTATAATAACAAACAAAACAAACACTTGAAAAAAACAACAATGACATTTTCATAAAACACGCTATTAAAAAAAGTATTAAAATTATATACATGTTTTTTGTGTATACAATTTTATATATATATATATATACATATATATATACGTATACACACATGTATGAATACCTTGTTTCTGTATCTTCTTGTGGATAATTATCAGAAACTTGAACAATATCCATCGTAACTAAACCAACGCTCAAAACTTTCTTATTTTGAATCGAAGACATTCTTTTGTTACTAAACACAAATCACGATGGAAAAAAATATATATTTGTAATACAACACACGACACAATTAAAAACGTGTTTCAATGTACACTTATACTACTGTATACAAAACAGTATTGCTAGTGAATGATAAAACAGATTGTAGTTTAATGAATACGATATTTTTATCTATAAATATGGTACAATGTTTTGCCTACAGCTAGGCCATCAAGTCCCAACACATGAAATTACTACAATCGTCTTAATCAACTGAAACACTACAGTATATATATATGTATATATATATATATATATATATATATATATATATATATATATATATATATATACATATATATATATATATATATATATGTATATATGTATAAACAATTATTGACTGAATTATTTTTATATTACTATTATTAATAATTACACTTGACTCAATCTATTTCATTCTAATATAAATATTCATAATTTGTGTGCCTATATTTGAACACACCCACTCACTCCCACACATACACAGACACACACCACATATATATATATACATATATATATATATATATATATATATATATATATATATATATATATATATATA
This sequence comes from Acanthacorydalis orientalis, assembly GCA_034766995.1. Lineage (NCBI taxonomy): Eukaryota > Metazoa > Arthropoda > Insecta > Megaloptera > Corydalidae > Acanthacorydalis > Acanthacorydalis orientalis. The sequence goes on along the minus strand of CM068324.1, from coordinate 19,235,613 downwards.
TATATATATACATATATATATATATATATACATATATATATATATATATACACATATATATATATATATATATATATATACTTACATATATTATATATATTATACATATATATATATATATATATATATATATATATATATATATATAATTACACTATTCCCATAGAAGTATGTGGGTGTATATTTTTTACATATTGAAGTAAGAACAAAATAAAATATAATAAATATGAACTCAATTTTATATATTTAACATTTAATATCAACATTATATGCACACACACACACGTATATGTATGTATGTACATGTAAGAATATATATATATATATACAGATAGACCCGTAATAAAAAAAATCTGAAAGTAATACTTAAAGATGGTATAATAAAAACATTTATCATTCGTAGATAGTTCGATCCATTAACTGTTTGATCATAAATCAATCAATATCAGTGTCAAGAAGAAAAAAAAGAATTTTAACCTTCCGGCTATTCATGATAGTGATATTGTTAACTATTATTTTAAAAAAGTACAATTCAATTGTAAAATTACACGAAATACAACGCCATTATTTATAATATACATTTGAACATCAATTGGAATTAAAAATAAAATATCGGTGTTAGAAATATATAAGCAGACATGAGATTATTCATTAATTTCAAAACAGTAATGAGATTAATAAGTTTTAAACATTCAAGAACATTATTGACATTATGTATAACTGTTATCACATTTAAAAAAATCTACATATATATATATATATATATATATATATATATATATATATATATATATAACATTTTTCTTTCGAAAATTTCCAATAGTGATGTCCTTCAATGACCTACACAACATTGATACAATTAAAAAATATTATCATAACTGATAACTACTTTAATATTTAATAAAAAAAAGTATTTAGTAATATGTGTTTATATATATATATATATATATATATATATATATATATATATATATATATATATATATATATATGTGTTTATATATATATATATACACATACATATAAACATCCAGAAATGGATTCACAGAGGCTAATGAAGATGATGATGATAACATACATATAAAGAAATGTAGCAATAATATGAATTAATCAATTTAATATATATTCACATTTTTCGATTAATTATGCTAACGCGTGTATATTTCAACATGTTAAGAAATGACCTCAAATGTCATACATAGAATTTATTGAAACAAGAATAAAAAATTAAAAATATATTCATACATAGAAAACTGATAATTCCTATTTTTATACACAGAACTAAATTTTATTTTAATTTTACCTAATATTACAACTTTATATTTAAATTATACAATATTTAAAATGATAAAATCAAATAACTAACAAAATATATTTTGAAAATTAAATGTAATTTGCTAAATTATGTTCTTCAACTAATAAACAATGTACATTATGCGTAACGCAAAGTTAACAAACCGATTATAAGGATATTATGAGTTATAAATTACAAATTATTATTGTTATAAATTTATATTAAAATTCGACATTCGTTTTTAATACCTCACCAACGGAATCAATATATTAAATTATACCGTTAATAAAAAATTAATGGCGTGCTAATGTAAGTTCATCTACTATTAATTTTCATGACTGAATGGAGTTAAAATAAAGATAAAAAATAAACAAAACATATACTAATTTCATTTATTGACAAAGTTTGATAGTAAATATGCACGGAATTTAAAAGAACAGTAAACATGATAATTTACCTTGAATCTAAATAAATAATGTACTTTTATTCTTCAGCCGCTATTAAATTAAATAACCATTTAAAAATACATTATTTGATCCATATACAACATATAAACACTAATTCAGCATAAACGTATGATAAACTGTTAATATTTCTTTATAAAATGCACATGGGTGAAAATAATGTTATCTTCACTGACGTATTATCGATTAATTATGAATAAAATCAATTAACCATTTGTCAAACATTTGAGACACTAAAGAATAATTTTTAGTTAAATTTTTCATTGAAAAATTCAGTAATTTTTGGAAATACTTTGAAATTTCTGTAAATTAATGCATATATTAAATTGTGAAAATCGGAAAAATAACACGTCTTGTATGGATGTTATTGTCATTAATCATAATCTAAACTGAAGTCTTACATTACCTGTTCTGAACACTTAATATATTAATCCAATACACTCAAATCTCAACATCAAAATATCAATTAAGTATATTTTAGTTACACAGATTGAATATCACAGATCGAAATACTACCAATTAAATGTTTTAGAAAATATTGAATTATTCAATTATTAAATCAAGATTCTAGTATGTAAATGTATTTTGTTCATTTTATATAAAAATACAAACTCAGTGCTATTACTTCAGTATCCATAAAAAATGTTAGGTATCCAGTATATTGTTACAAAATTTTTATTTTTCAATAAATTTTGTATTTTTTATGAAACAAATTTGGTTCTATTGACACATCTAAATTTCATTTACTATTCGAGTTTTGTAAAATAACTTACCGTATATTTGAAGTAGTAAAAGCTAATTAACATTTAGGAGTGTAAATTAAACAAAAAATATGTGAATAGCATTTTTTAATTAAGATTTAGAATTTATATGCTCATATAGGATCAGAAAAAATAAACCAGATACAAGAAAAAATCTTATTTAATTAGAGAACAATAAACTCAAGATAACAAGAAAATGGCATACTAAAAGGCAAAAAGTACAATGTTTACTATTATTACTCATTTTTTTTCCATTCAGCCATTTATATGCATACAAAAACGTTTTCCATTGTTGCAAACAATGTATTTAACAAATTAATCATGATATATTAAAACAAAACTACTTAAGAACATAAATAGCACATTAATTTTTATTATTTGAAATGTTTTTATGCAAAATTTTATGAAGCATGATTGCAATTTCCTTTAACATCTTTGCAAATTAGGAGACAAGAATAAAACAAAAGTACAAAGTATGTAAAAATTTCAATACAAATAAGTGACTAAGCACTGATTTATTTTTCTTTTGTTACATGTATATATTCAAAATATTAACGAATTTACATTAATAGTAGCTGAATAGTGGAATTCTTGCAGATAAATTATTTACGTTCAAATGTACAATAGGTTTAGAATTTAATACAAGAAAGTCCACGATATCTTCACATACCCTGCACATACATTGAATATAATATCACGAAAATTTAAATTTATCATAATATATTAGGCTATAATATCGTGGCATTTCTGGACAGTTAATAACTTAACTTCACTGACTTAAGTGAAACACAGTCTTTTATATTTTCAACCCTCTCAAAACTATCCACAATTTTTCCATATGTGGCAGTTAATTGCTTAATGAACATATCAATTAAAACAATGTAAGTACACTGCAAGTAATTTTACAATTAGCTTCACTAAATTTTTTAAAGATACACTTATTTAAAGATAAAATGCAGACTTATACATAAATAAGCAACTACATGGTTTTATATATCGCTGTAATAAAATGGCAAGATAAATAAAACATAGTGAAAAGAAAAAAAGTAAAAATACATTTGTATCGCAAACAGTCTTTAATAGAAATAAAGTCGAAGTTAATGTGCATACAATATTTTGAAACCAATACATAATATACTAGAACACACCACTTATCCTCAAATACTAGGCTAATAATTCAATATTGTTGAGAGGGTTAAAGCTAACAAACAAGTAAAATTAAACACTACTGCTTCTTTCAAGTTCATATATTTTTATTAACCTGAATGTCAGGTCAATTCATATTACACTATCCAATACAATTCAAAATTAATTGTTACTAGCTAAACAAGATTAATTTGCATTAAACAATTTATTCACTCAGACTGTATAAAAGAATGTACAGCAATAATCAAACAATTATAAAAATGCATGAAATGAAAAACTGACACAGCTATGGATTCATATGTAATTAGAAGTAATTCAAATATTGTTATTCATGTTTGTACATTAAAACACCTAACTTTATTTTTAAAACTGTGAAAATATGAAGTCAATCTGTGTGAAAAATATCCTTCTTGTACTTTTAAATTTGTACTAAGAATTGTTAGCAACAACGGAAAATAACTGAACTCATTTTAAATACTTATCCAATATGCCAAATAGGATATGCACATTACAAACTCACGTTTTATTGTACACCTCAAAACATTAAATTCCACAAAATAACTGTTGATTTTCTTTATGTATTAAATCTAAAATTTTTGCTTGTCAAACCTGACAATATTTCACCAATCATTTTTTTTAAATTAATGTAACATAACAATCAAAAACTTATAACTATATTAGTATCAGTTTCATTTATGTATTTTGTTAAAAATTTCGCTGAATTTTTGATCGCAGAACACGCTGCTACAAGCTGTGTAAGACCAACACAGTATCCAAATTATAAAATAATCACTGTTCAATGAAATCACTATTTAATACTATTCAGTATAATGTTAATAATTACCAAAAAATCATTTGTAACAGTTCTTTAATAATGCTGTTTAGCAATTAATTACAATTCATCACCTTAAAAATAATTGTAATTATATAATTTTCTCTTTGTTGTCAAATGTTGATAATTGGCATTTTAATGAAATAAATACTTTTGACAATTTAAAATTCTGTACATAGAATTTTATAACTCAGTAAAGCACAGTATCACCGGTTGCATGCCACGATGCAAAAGTAATTATTTGTACAATTTTAAAAATTAATTCATGAAACCTGATTTTATAACTAAGTGTCAAGAAGCTCATTTAAAAAGTCTACCTCTATATACAATTCATTTATAATAGAAAAAGTACAACTTAATGTCAGTCCTTGTAAGAAAAAAATGAACAACAAAAACACTGACATTTCATTAATGACGACAATAATTCACACATGTGAATTTTAAATACATTTATCACATAAAAAAAATCAATCTATAAGAGTGTAAGCATGTGTATACACACACATGCACACATTTATATAAACACATACACCATATATACATACTCTCTTGTAGAGAAGACAAAATATTTATAAAATCACATACATGAAGCTTTTTTTGTAATATTATTTTTCTCAGTCCCAAAACTACTATTTATAAAATAAAAATTCACTTAGCAAATCAAATATTCATATTAATACCTCATATTACTTATATTCATACACACACACATATATATATATATATATAAATATATGTATATGTGCATATGTGTATGTATGTCTATATATACATATATATATATATATATATATATACATACATACATACTCATATAAACACACATTTGTATGTTCTATATAGACAAGGTAGAGTTAATTTATGAGCAACTATATAATCACTAAGATTGATTAGTGATGGGTTACATGTTACAAAACATTCACAAATAAACATATCTAGTGACCAAGTAGCAAACAAAAAAAAATTGTTAATCTAATAAATGAACAGGAGTATACAAAGGCGCTATTAAAAAATGGTTAAACAATATAGCAAAAATAGAACTCCAAATTATACCAGTCTTAATGAAAGGAAAATTTATTTTATAATTAAAACTTCTCAAATTACACAACAATTACTAATTCGACAGCAGCCCCATAACTTGAATGCTAGTTCAGTTTGACATTGGCTGCAAATACAATATCAGCACAAGAAATACACTCAGATGAAGCAATATGATCATCCATATTTTTTAGTGAATATTAAAAGTGTACGTCTTTTAAAAAAATATATATTTACAGTAATTCCTATTCAAACACACAAACTTCTTAAGTAAGAAATGCACAATATTTGATTCTTGTTTGGAAAATATTTTTCTTCACAGATGACATTAAATGTACTCTTTAACAATTAACAATAAAGCACGTATCACTAAAAAATACGAAACATTAAGTTTTGGTGCTGTCTTTTTTTAAACATTGAAATTACATGAACTCTGATAGACTCATTTTTGAATTACAATCTATACAACACTAATAATTGTTCACAAATAAGTGAAATTCTTTACATATTTTTTTCTTATTAATATCTTCATACATTATATTTTTAGGCTTAAAATGTTTAGTCGATTTATTAATGAAATTTTTTAATCTTCAACACCACCACAGACATTAAATTCTCTTTATTGAAGACCAAATGAATCTGAAGTTGCTAATGTTTCACCTATTTATTAATATTATTTTTCGCCTTGCATATAAAACCTTGTTCTCATCACCCATCACTAATCCAATGACACTTTAGATTAATGTTATATACGTATTCTAATAAATCTGATCAAAGAATTCGAAAAATGCTTTTATTTGTTCAGCCCAAAGAAGGAAAATCGTGTTCATCGTCTACCTTAGGTGCCGCCTGACGATTATTTCGTGACATATCTACTTTTTCATTACGATGACCAGCCCCGCCTGCTTTATCCTCCTGAAAAAAATATGAAATTTCAAATATAAAATTATATCTTATTACCAAAACAAACAGAGTCTAACAGTAACAGGTTCTTCGTTATTTCTGAATTTAGGTGGTACAGCTCTATCACGACCTGGACCACCTCTATCTCCACGCGGACCTCCTCGACCACCACGAGGCCCACGACCACCAGGTCCACCACGACGTGAATCAGTGAAGCGTATATCTATATCCAAAACGTGTTTCTGACGTCCTACACGTTGTGGGTATTCGGAAGCATCATATTCCTAATCGCAATTCAATTTCATAAATTAAAAATAAATCTGATATGCATATTTATACAATCACAATACTGTGAAAAATTATCAATGTACCTCTTCTTCAGATTCATCTTCATCATTTTGTTTTTTATTAAGCGCATACATCTTTTTCCATTGTGTAAGGTCTTCACCCTCACCGGCTTTACGAATATTATACTGGGGCTTTTGTAACTTTTGCGCACGTTGAGCTTTCCACTCGTCAAGCGTTAATTCTTTTACTTCCTCTTCGATCGGAGCTGCGGGACTTTCTTCAACCGGGGCATCATTACCAGTAGTTACTTCCCTATAAATAATGTTAATTATTCATACAGACAATAAGATATTAAAAATCCGTTCATTACATACTTAGTCTCATTGACCGTATCATTTTTATCACTATCCCAATTAGGTTCGCCTTCAACAATTTTATTGGCTTCTCTAAAAAACAAATATTAAAATATTTAATTATATTACTTTCTTTAAATATGGCAATGTAACTGATTAAAATGTCACTTACTCTATATCATCTTTATGAGAACCCCAGTTATGTGCGCCCCCGCCTTCCCGTTTGTCCACAGCCTTAACACCCCTGGAACCAATTCTACTTAAAGTTTACTGATTAAAGTGGTCTACTCACCCAGGCAAAATTTATAAAAATTTTATATTGAAATTAAATATATTATATAAATTTTTCATTCGTCATCTTTGTGTACAATTTATAAATATTTAGAAGTTATCAACCAAAACAGTAAATATATAAATAAGACAAACTTTTTATTAATATTAATAAGATGAACTAAACAAAAAACTTAACAAAACTAAAATTAATTAAATTTATACACAAATACAGCTGCTATTTTATAAAATAACAAAATTATTCGATTTATGAAAACATACAACGTGATTAATTGTAACACAAATGAAAGCACAGGTGCTTCAACACAAAATAAAAAAAATAAAAAGCATATTTTTCTGGTACATAATTTGTCACTATATGTTACTCTAATTACAACAAACATACTTATAAAAACATTTTAAAGCTTAAAATAGCAGACATATATGTATAAGTCAGTATACAAAATTTACAATAACGATATTAAAAAAATGCTCACGTTTTATCCGACCCGCTTTGCCTATCGAATTCCCGTTTGCCTCTACCTTCAAAACGTCTTGGTCCATCGCCACGCGGTTGTCTAGGACGTGCACCTTGTAAACCTCCACGTCCTCCCCGTAAATTATTATCACCGGTCGAATTTTCACCATCTGCTCTAAATTCTTTTCGAGGTGGCCTATCATCCCTAATTAGAATGAAAATACATCGATTGGTTTTTAATCTTTATTTATTAAATATATACAGTTTTAAAAATATTCTTAATATACCTATTAAACCTATTCGCATCGGAAGGCCCATTAAATGGTTTATTATCGTCACGATTGCGTCTGTTGTTTCTTTCTTCGCGGTTTTCATTGGAGAATTTCACGTTTCGGTTGTCGGTGCGAGGTTCTGGTTTTTCAGGTCTGGTCGGTCCGTTCTTCGGTTTCTCTATTCAAATATAATCGCGAGTTACTTTTATATGTCCACTAGAAAAAATTTGTGGAAGAGAACAATGAGAATATTCTTCCTCATTGAATATTCTTTCTCATGAGAATATTCTTCCTATTGCACCTCATTTCTCCAGAAAGTAAATGAAAACAATAATTAGGCTTTCTTCATTTAGTTATATTTTATTTTCAATTACTACAAATACAAAACATGAAAAGAACATCAGAACAAATTTATTATCTGTAGTTCATTTTCATAAACAAGCACTTGTAAAAGATTTTTGTACTAGACCTGAAATTAAATCAATTCTTGAAATGGCAAAATTGAAGGCATTATTTACAATAAATGTCAGTACTTTTTAAACTTGCACAAATATCCTAGCAATAAAAAGTAAATATTTGTAAAAGTAAATTATAATTTCATATATAGTTTGTGATGTGTATATACACATACACATGTATATATACATAACCACACAAATTGGACAATCTACTTTTGACTACAAAGCACTGTTAATTATAAATTTATATTCTCATTCACATCGCATGCCTTTTTCTTAATGACAGTTTATTTTCATGTTAGAGAATTAGTATTTCAATAATTAAATTTTAAACTACTGTACATAATTAATAAAAAAATAAAATTTAAACATTTTTAAACAAACTATATGTATTTTCTAATACACTAATCACACTTAATCCTAAAATACTACCTAATGAATTATTGGACTATACATCAAAGCAAAATGAAATTCATTAGATTTAAAAATGTTGGTTAATCATTGGCACTAAAAACAATGTCCTACTTCATAAATATACTTTTTATGGTTATTTATGAAATATTTGATGAAACAATACTGCTTTAATTCAAAGATACAAAATACATGAATACATTATGTTGATACAAACTAAGAAAAATGAGTTACTTTTATTCATGTCTGATAAAATAAATACATAATACCATATCTGCTGTAAAAAAAAAGAAACATTATGGTATATGGAAGTTATTTCACAAACAAATATTTTGAAAGCACATTTAAAATAAATCACAAGCAGAATAATAAGAATTTTATTATTTTTTTAATTTTTACATGTTATCAGTAAACATCTAAAAAAAAGTTTAAAAATATATAAATGAGTATACGTGAAGTACTTATTTCCATTGTTAATATCTCTGCTAAAAAAGGTTTTATTTCACAATAACAAAGTATTTAAATAAATTCAAAAATAAACTATTTCGATACTGAAGATATACAAAATTTATAGTATTTGATGTGGTTTCAAATTAGATCTGAAAATTAAACTTCAGAACCAAAATTAACATTTGTATAAAACTATCATATTTCATTTCCTTTGTGGACAACTTGAAATTTTGATTAGTTTATTCATATTTTTCTTAGAGACTATTTCTGTAATAAAACAATGTTTAACAAAGATCTTTTCTGAAAACAAAAATATTCACATGAATCTCAAAGTTATTTGTCACTAACACATCAAAACACGCCAAAAATTATCTTTACTTGAACTTTTGAATGAACTTGAAAAAAAGATTAAATTCAACGATATATATATATATAAATCAGGTTATTTATAAGTGTACACAAAATAAAAATGCAACAATTATATCTTTTATCTGAAAATTTATTTCCATAGTAAACGGATAAAATAAATAATTAAAAAAATCACTTGGATCATACATATATGCTAAGCATGTGTGTATCTAGCTAAAAATACCTTAATACTAGTACAAAACACTGTTGCCAGTATTTCTTTATATCTTCTATCTATGAAATGTAAAACTACTGCATTTCTCTTCACACAAGCACATTGCGTTTGCGTGTTTGTATAATATATATATATATATATATATATAATATATACACACATACATGTAAATAAAAAAAAATGTATATCCATACAAAACACAAGACACATATGCACATGTTTATAAATTAATATATCTATATTTAAAAAATGACAGGAAGATTTACATTGAAAGTCCCACTGACCGACCTACAAATTATATTAGTATTTATGTATATTTAATTTGTTTCAAAATCATTTAACACATTACAGTTACATAAATATATCAATACTCGAACACATGTTCAATATTACAACAATCAATTAATTTATAAACGTCACGATTTCCATTGTCGGTAAAATTAATAATTTAGATCAACAATGAATTTGTTTTACATAATATGTAACAAACACTAAAACATTGTTAAATGCAACCATAATGTAAATGCAAAAAAGAAACAATAAATGTTTTAAAACTATTAAGTGTAAATGCAAAGAAAATTAATCTTAACCTATGATTTAAAAAAAAATTACAAACCGCACAAGAAACTTAACAGTCGTTAGAAGTAACTCTTATCGAGAGTAATATTCAATAAATATATTACTTGCAGATTTAACAAATTAGTAAGTTTCTTGTATGGCATTATTAAACCATGTGAGCGTTTGAGTAATTATTATGTACAAGCATGGCGGCAAACAACCACGACCTGGAGAGTCAATAAACATAATCCAAAAAAGACACTGACATACCTTCTCGTTTGTCTTGGGGCTTGACATTTTGAGTTTCTTTGATCCCTTTGCGTTGCACAGATGTAGACTTCTGTTTCACTTGGGGCTCAGTCTTCACTTTATTCTCTTTTTCTGCAACCTTCGTTTTCTTTTTCAGCTCCTTCTCTTGCTCTTTAGATTTTAGCACTTCCAGTGGGTCGGCATCATCGTCGTTTAGAAAAAGGGCATAACGATTCGTTATACCGATACCGTACGTATTCTCCATGCTGGATTAATTTATATTTGTACTTCACAACAACAAGATGTTGGAAGATATTTTAACGGCTCCTTTAGCCTTGCTATGAGACACAATCATGCACACACAATATGGCCGTTGTGGACAATGCGAAACGACTGTACGAATTTCAGCTTTCGTGAAACCCCACGAGGAGGTACATAAACAACTTCAAAACAATGCGCAGCAAAGATGCGCAGTAAAGGTATTTTAATCTATGGCTATAGTAATCAGATTAAAATACTGGAATCAAATTAAAAAATAATCTATATGTATGGTTGCCATACTATGTATTAAATGAAAGCATAAGTCATTATCATAAAAAAATGCAAATATCATGAAAGAATAAATTCATAAAGTATAAAAAAACGAGAAAAATATTTTAAACACCAATATAAACTAATTAAATACAAAATACAATGACACTATTTTACATTGATTTAGTCAACGGCGCACTTATATTATTTACTTTACACATTTATACCAAATCTATTTATTTTTATTATTTACAAACCAAATTAATATTAAATAAAAAAAATACATTAAATCAAACATAGTATTATGCTAATAAAATTTTCATAGAAAATATACCAGTTATTAAACTTCACCTTGAAATTAAATATTTGCAATTTCAAATATATTCGGTTTATTTCTCATATTCATAATTTTAAAAAATTCCTCAAACATTAATAAAAACAATCATTAAATAAGGTTTTCTTCATATAGATAAACCCGTTTTTAGTTTAAACTTACCTTTAATGTTTTTTTCTGAAATAAAGATGGAATATTTTTAATATTAAACAGGATAACAGAAAGAACAAATCTGGCTATTACATTATTTACAATGTATTGAATTCATTATTTGTTATAATAATGAAAATAACAATTTGCAATGACTTAAAATTCATTGTATACACAACATATTGGGGTATGGCTAGTACAGTACAATGTGCCTTAAATAAAAATAATATACAAAATGCTTTTAACTGTTTATTTTCTAAAAGCTGCCACAGATTGACAAAAAATAATGGCCATTGTTCAGTTTTGTATTTGATACTGATTTTGTTAAAACTCTAGGCAAATAAAAATACCATTTAACTGTATTATTAAATTAACAAACACTCAACTTAAGTACATTTTGAAAAGAGAAATTTAAAAAAGAATAAATAAAACATGGCATGAAGAAAAGTGAGACTATAATAATATATTGCTTTGTGTTTTACTTTTAGTGCCGTGAATTATGAATTATATTGTAGTAACTAATATTACTTTTAATTAATGCTAGATATATTTATGATTTAATATGAAATGTATCTTGTTCAATTAACAGTTGAACAAAACCAGTAACAGGACATAGAACATGGTCATTTTTAAATTGCACTGACAGCAAAATAAATTATTAAATTCATTTCATAAAAAAACCTGATGAACACAAATTTTACACTAATGAAATAATTGTTTAAATGTATGTGTATGTATGATTATGTATTATATATATATATGCATACATAACAAACACAAAAATAGCTTTCACTACTAAACATAGAAATAATATACATACATAAATATATACAAATACATATTATATACATATATATGTATGTATATGAATATTTATACACATGCACATATGTATTTAAAAAAATGCTTTATACATTTTCAATTTTAATAAAATAACAATTGGAGAAAATTTTGCTGTCAATACAAGGAGCTGAAATCTAATTTTCGGAAAAAAAAATAATTTATTTGTTGATGAATAATAATAATAATAAAAACCTTTACAAGCTCACTTACATAATTAATTATAAATATTAAATTTATTATTACTACATATAATATTAAAGAATATTTTACACTAATCTACATCTAAGCAGTAATTTATTATTATATTTTTGTTTGTTAATTTTTTATCATAGAGAACGTTCATAGTCAGTCATCATAAGATCATTTTTTACTATTACTGCCCTTTGAGATCCCTCAAATATAATAATTGAACTATAAAAAAATCCAATTAAAGGGGCCTAATATCTAAAAACAGGATTGTCCATGGCGAAGAGAGCACACATACAATATACTAACAGAGAGAAAAAGAACATAAAAGAATCGTAAAAATGGATACATCCCTATATAAAAGTACAAAACAAAATGAGGAAATATAAAACATTTAAGTATTTGTTTAATTAATTCTAAATATCAGTGCAACACTCTCTGCTAGTGTGTTATATGAATGTTCTCTAAAAATTCATTGAATTTAGCAATCTGCTGCTTTTGGCTTAGATCTGATATTGGGACAAATTATCGCTTAACCTGTCTTCTTTCTTCTTGAAAGTCGGCCATGTTCAGGCTTTACCAAAGATTATTGAAATTCACCAAATTTATCACAAGCTGTCGGCATTGACTACAAAAAATCAAAAAATGTAATCTAACACAATTAAATCATTCGATAAAATGAAACAATCTTAAATAGTACAGTTTTATATAGATAATATTAATGATATAAAAATTTTATCAATAATAATTCATTAAAATAATATTATTCATTTTTAACTGACATATTATTTTATTAACATTACTTTGAAATTAAATGAAAAAATTATCACAAGAATTTTCCCTATACATTCTTACAGCCGATAAATTGTGATAAAATGTAATTAGAATTAATAATCACATCAAATATCCACAAACTTTCACTATGTTACAAATTATGACCTGATTAATCACAATTATTTTATAACCGGTGAATTCTGTATTATATGTCACAAAACCTAAAGAATGCCCGACAAGATCATAAAGTTTAACTAGAAACGGAACCACCGATTCACTTGTTGAGCGTCCAACATTGGCACACAATCGTCTGTCTCCGTTTCATTACACAAATAACAAAAATTGTTAAGAACACTAAGGAAAAGCCGTAATGACAGATGAAAATGTTCTGTGGTTACAAAGATGTAAATTTGGAAATACAGCCGTCATTAAAAATACAAGAATATAATTTTATAGAAAAATACAAGTGATGGTTTATAAATAAACTTCCTGATATATACACATAAATACTAAAATTCTATTTAAGAAAATGTAAATATGCATAAATGTTATTACATACATACATATACACATATTTGCATATATACATACTCATACATTTATATATATATATATATATATATATATATATATATATATATATATATGTATATAAGATACACACATAACTACTATTATGCATATATCCAAGTCTATTAGAATTTATTTTTGGTTACAAAAGTAAAAATATTATTGACTATTAAAGTCCAATTTTGAAAAATGAATTCTATATGTATATTTTTATGGTGTTTGCAAAATTCATAAAAATTTTAAACTTTGAATAAATTGTATAGTTAAAAAAATATATAAATAACAATTAACTGTAAATACAAACATTAAATGTTATGTTCAAAAAAAATAAAACATAATTTGAAAATAAATCTAAAAGTATGTTTTATAAAGGCTGGAGACGGCATTTAGTCTATACATAAATCTATTATTTATATAACCACATATTCTGTAAACATTTTCGTCCAACCTACAGATTTGTCTATGCCACTCTTTATGTGTGTTTTATTTAATAACACTCGCTTAAAAATGAACCGATCACCGTCAAAGAGTAACGTAAATAAATCACATATCACAATGAATTAACACTCGGCATACGGTGGCAAGACCATCGTCCTCGATGAGTAAGAGTCGCCTGCATACAACTCTGGAGGTTCCAGATGACAGACAACAGTTTCACCATCAAGAACAGCAGCTAAGGAACGGGCATTATCTCCACCTCCGTACATGGCATGTCGAGATTGTAAGCGGTACGCATCGAAACGTTTATCATCAAGACACGACCTCTCTGCTGCTGGACTATAAGGTATCAATGGGCGATGATCACCATATGATCTCGAAGACTGTCTGCTCATATCACTTTGTCTCCTTGCATCTTCATCACTCATGTCTGACACTTGGACTTCATTTCGATCTATTTCTTCATACACAGGGTCATCTTGACCAACACCATGCATCGCTTGAACTGCAGCTGCCATTCGTACATCGTGAATTTCTGTATACGTATGATTCCATGGACTTGGAGTTCGAATAAAATTCTGTTTTTTACGTCCAGCTGTATGTGAATGATTGTGCCGGAGATTTTGGGGAAGGTGTATCTGCTGACTGAGTTCAGCAAGTTGTTGCTGGTGAACGAAACTTTCTGTTCCATGAAGATATTCTGCAAGCTGTTGAGGATCAGACACACTGTACTGATGAAAATCTACAGCAGTTGCCATGAATGGTTTACGATGAGAATCTTTAACATTATTTAAACGTTGGATATTTCCTGCAGGTCCTGTTCCTGCTCCTCCTCCATTTCCATTTGTACCGACGTTATATGAGCGCGGTGAGTCTTCTTGTTCGGAACCTCCGTGGCCGGAATCACGACTATATGACTTAAAAGATATGTTCTGTAAGAAAAAACAATTGATAAATCATCATTTGAAAAACATACTCGACTAACAATAAATGTGCATATAACTTTAAAAATAAATAATTTAAAATCTGACTTCTGTGTTATTTTAATGAATAAAGTACATTTAAAGCAGAAATGTAATAAAAGTG